>JADRCD010170942.1:788-52681 GCA_019843815.1 Montemys delectorum
CTTCTTCTTCTTCTTCTTCTTCTTCTTCTTCTTCTTCTTCTTCTTCTCCTCCTCCTCCTCCTCCTCCTCCTCCTCCTCCTCCTCCTCCTCCTCTTCTTCTTCTTCTTCTTCTTCTTCTTCTTCTTCTTCTTCTTCTTCTTCTTCTTCTTCTTCTCCTTCTTCTTCTCCTCCTCCTCCTCCTTCTTCTTCCTCTTCTTTCTTTTCCTCCTCCTCCTCCTCCTCCTCCTCCTCCTCCTCCTCCTCCTCCTCCTCCTCCTCTTCTTCTTAATGATTTTCCCTCCAGGAGTTTCAATCTTGGCTTACCTCTTGTTGGATTTTGACCCCAACACTCTTCTCATTATTCTGTTGAATATTTACTTGCAAGACATGTTTCTGTCCTAATCATCTATCTCCGTGGCTCTTTCATTTTCTGGCTTATGTTCCAGTTTATTTTCAGAGCCTGAGCTATTCTCCCTGCTGTCTTTCCCCCTGTTCTTCCATCTCCCTTCTCCTCTCTCTCCTTCCTGGTATTTTAGCAGGAACGACACTGTGTGGGGCAAGTGGATTGTGCCACCAGATAGGAGATCCGGTAAAGTTAAAGCAGACTTGAAACCCCAGGGAAAGCTCAGAACTGGGAACAGTAGCATGGAGCCAGCTCCCGCCCTGCAATACCTGTCCTGGAACACGAAACCATGACACTCCATTGAGAAGGCCATGGCAATCAGTCATGTAGGGACAACACCTGAAGTTCTTCCCCATGCAAACAGAACATCCCTAACATCTCAGACTGAGCCAATTTACTCCCCGATCCCACCCTATCCCCAAAATGTTCTATGGTCCACATGAAATAAAGTACACAAACTGTTTCACCAAGAATCGGCTGAGCACTCTGGGAAAGAGTTTTCTCTCCTGAAGCCCTCGTCACTGGACCTCAGATCTGCACAGCAGACTGAGCCTGCACCTTCTGCCCGCAGATACCCAACACTCCCTGCCATTTGTTTAGCAGCTATGGCCACAGCTTTTGGCGACCTTGAGCTACCACAGATGCTGTAACAGTAGTAGGGGACACCTTGGCTAGTGACCCTGCACTGGCTTTGCTTCAGAAAGCTGTAACACCCTGGTCATTCTGGCCAGACCAAAGCTCCAAGGAACCTTTAGTTCTGGCCCAGCAGAGATGCTCCGATTACATTCTGTCTTTCCTGAGCAACTTGTGAGGGTGATTGGTTGCCCAGTGGCAAGGCAGCCGTGCAGCCAGACAACACTGAGCAGGGGTCAGATGTTAATTAAGCAAAACTAACCAAGCAAATCGCAACTTCCCAATATTTGGTTTTGGGTTCTTCAGTCACACCGCACTTCCTCAGGTATGGGCTTTATTTTGATGTGATTATGGGCCCCAAGTTGGCGCCATCGTCTGTGTTCAATGTAGCAGACAGAGCTTCTGAAAGAGGGTGCTGTTGAGACAGAGAGCAAGAACTTTGCTAAGTAACAAAGTAGGGCAGCCATTGCCCCACCTTCATCAAAGTCCTGAAGACATGTTTTGTGCCAGTGTTTCAAGGAACTTCCTACCAGCCCGAGAACTGGCTGGTGAACTTACTGTTTCTAAAAACCCATACCTCATTTTCATTCTTAAATGATAAAGTCAGGATATCACATGAACAGTTTTTAGTGTATCATGTGTAAGACACTGGACTAGGTAACTGAGAACACATGTGTCAGATTCAGCGACTTGTGGCCAGGAGGAGGCACATAACTGTAAAAATACATATATGTATTTTTAATTTTCCTAAAGAATTATTTATTTATTTTATTTATATGAGTACACTGTAGCTGTCTTCAGATACACCAGAAGAGGGCATCAGATCCCATTACAGATGATTGTGAGTCACCACGTGGTTGCTGGGAATTGAACTCCGGACCTCTGGAAGAGCAGTCAGTGCTCTTAACCACTGAGCCATCTCTCCAGCCCCATCTGTGTATTTTTAACAAACCAACAAAAACTGCCAAGTAGCACACTCTGAGCGGTAATTCAGTACTAAATGGGTAGGAGGATCGTAGAGCCTGGTTGGTCCTGTATGCTCCAAGTGGATCAGGGTTAGGATTGGTATAATTGTGTCCCCGTCAACACTCAAACGTCATAGTCTAGGAGATATAGCATATGCTTATCAGATGTATACTATTACATTTAGGAATTTAGGGACAAGAGTAATTCTCCATGGTGAGGTGTCTTAGTCAGGGTTTCTATTCCTGCACAAACATCATGACCAAGAAGCAAGTTGGGGAGGAAAGGGTTTATTCAGCTTACACTTCCACATGGCTGTTCATCACCAGAGGAAGTCAGGACTGGAACTCAAGCAGGTCAGGAATCAGGAGCTGATGCAGAGGCCATGGAGAGATGTTCCTTGCTGGCTTGCTTCCCCTGGCTTGCTCAGCCTGCTCTCTTATAGAACCCAAGACTTCCAGCCCAGGGATGGCACCACCCCTTTGAACACTAATTGAGAAAATGCCCCACAGCTGGATCTCATGGAGGCATTTCCCCAACTGAAGCTCACTTCTCTGTGATAACTCCAGCCTGTGTCAAGTTGACACACAAAACTAGCCAGTACATGAGGATACTAGCTTACAAAGCTGGTAGAACTTGAGTCAAGTTCCAAAGGAAGAGTTAGGATGTAAGCTAGAAGAAAGAAAGGAGGAAAGGAGGAAGGAGAGAAAGAAAGAAGAAAGAAAGAAAGAAAGAAAGAAAGAAAGAAAGAAAGAAAGAAAGGAAAAAGAAGGAAGGGAAGAAAGAAACAAAGGGAGAAAGAAAGAGAAAGAAAGAGAAAAAGAAAGAAAGAAGGAAAGAGAGAAAAAAGAAAGGGAGAAAGAAAGAAAGAGAGAGAGAAAGAAAGGAAAAAAGAAAGAAGGAAGGAAAGAAAGAAAAAAGAAGGAAGGAAAGAAGGAAGGAAGGAAAAAGGGAAGAAGAAATGAGGAGAAATATAACTTACTGGAGATATTAAAAACATGGGTATGGGCTGAGGGGACGGCTCAGTCAGTAAAGAGGTTGCTTATAAGAATGAGGGTTTGGGGGCTGGAGAGATGGCTCAGCAGTTAAGAGCACTGACTGCTCTTCTGATCCTGAGTTCAACTCCCAGCAACCACATGGTGGCTCACAACCATCTGTAATGGTATCTGATGTGTCTGAAGACAGCTAGAGTGTACTTGTATAAATAATTGTAAATAAATAAAATTAAAAAAATAAGAATGAGGGTCTGAATTCAGTCTTCAGAACCCACATGAGAATGACAGATGCTGTGGCACATGCTTGTAATCCCAAAACTGGAGAAGCAGGGTCAGAAGGATCCATGGGGCTCCCTGGCAGCCAGTTTAATCTAATTAGTGAACCTCAGGTCCATGAGAGACCCCCTCCTTAAAGGAAGTAGATGGTGTTTCTGAGGAGCATAAGATGCAAAGTTGCCCTCTGGCCTCTAATATGTGCACATATTGTAGAGAAAAAAAAAGAAGGTAAAAGAGGAAGAACACTGAAGAGGAGGAGGAGGAAGAAGAAGAAGAGAAGGAGGAAGAGGGAGAGGAGCGTAGGTTGTATATGGTTTCCCCAAGTGTAAGCCTAGGATTCTATGACTGTGGGCTGTGAGAGCATGCTCTGTTGAGGCAGTAGTTGAAAATTACTAGCCAGGCAGCACTCAGGAGGCAGAGGCAGGTAGATCTCTGAGTTTGAGGCTAGCCTAGTCTACAGAACAAGTTCCAGGACAGCCAGGGCTACACAGAGAAACCCTGTCTCAAAAAACAAAAATTACAGAGGCCCACTCATGCCATGCCACATGCCAGAAGTGCCCAGAGGCCCACTTGCCTCCTGGCCCACTTGCAGTGGGAGCCACTACAATGTGCAAGTATGTGGTAGAGAGATGGGAGAGAAAGAGGAGGAGAATGGTTTGTGCACTGTGAAGAGAGGCAGAACTGGAGCCTCGGGGGTGGAAAGTGAGTGGCTTGACCAGGAACCTGAGGCCACGGTGATGTCCTGGCCTAGGTCTAGATCTGTGGCCATGCAGCAACCGGGGTCTATGTCAATGTCCCTCACTCATATTACCAAAAAGCCCTGCAGATGTCTTCAGTCTGGGCTGCTGTCAAAGAACATGTTAATGTCCAAGTGCTGTGTAGAACTGGCTCTGCCCCTCACTGTAGCACTCAGGAAAGCTGGCCCTGCACTTCGCCAACTACAGCACTCTGGAGAATAGGCCTTACACCTCACCTGGGTAGCACAGTACAGCTGACCCTCGTGGCATGGGCACAGATAAGAGGACCCTAAGGGTGTGAGTGCTGGAGAGCAGGAGTGTGGTGGATGGAGAGATGCCCTCCCCTCTCCCCACACCACCTTCGACAGTCAGGAACTGGCCCTAGGGTTATAAGAGTGGGAGAGCTGGCCCTGCCCCTCAAGGGCTGCAACACTCAGGAGAGCAGGACCTATACCTTGCCTGGCAGCCCAGTAGAAATGGCCCTGGTGGCAAGTGCTTGTGTGAGCTGGCTAGGGGGCATGATTGTGGGAAAGCTGACCCTGCCTCTCACTAGCTGCTGGGTTGGGTAAGCCAGCCAGGATGGTGCTAGGGAGCTCACCCTGGTGGTGTGGGTGCAGAAGAACTGGTGGGCTGACCAACTCAGCTACTCAACTACCACCCAGGCCTACTCTAGGGGCTTTGAGTTGGCCCACCCCAACATCTACCTCATCACTGAACTCTGAGTGTGTAAAGGGGCTGTGTCTTACAGATCCAAAGCTGCAGGATATCCATGACACAGGACAACCACAGCATAACAGAGAGGAGCCCAGATGAGGATGCATAGTGTAACAGAAGCCAAAGGCCTTGAACCAGACCAGTGACTCATTGCAGTAAACATTTGCAAGGAAAGATGTGTGGACAAACGGGTCTACTGTGGGACACACTGACACACAGCAGCTTCCACAATGATGAGAGGTTTTGTTTGCTTATTTGTTTATTCTTATTTTTTTATCTTCTTTTTGTGGGGGGGAAGTTGCAAGGGCAGAGGGAAGATGTGGAGGGACGAGGAGATGAGCAGGGTTGGGGCACATGATGTGAACTTCACAAAGAGTCGATAACGAGTTTCTTAAAAGTGAAAAGAAAATTACTTTCCCCAGAGAAGAGTGTTCATGTAAGATAGGAGCAAACCCAGATGTAGAATAGAAGGGAGCAAATTCTAGATTAAAGCATTTAAATTTAATCTTATAGCTGATAAGAACCTGAATGAAGAGGGGTTTTGTTATTGTTTGTGGGAAAATTCTGCTAATTAAGGTTGAAATCCACCATGACCTGATAGCCTCGGTGCAATATGGAAGACTCCCGTCATTAGTGGGGCTTCTCCTTCTCTCACCTTGTCTGGGGAATTCTAAGCCCCCCAGCACATATACCTCTACCGGAGGAATGTCATATAGCCTCAACTAGATTACAGGATCAATCTCCTTTCTCCCTATAAGAATCTGTTCAACCAACCCCTGAGATTCTTGAAATGCTCCTTCATGCTAATGAGACATTCCAGGTACCTTAAGACCCCAGCCAATGACCTTTGTCTATCCTGGATGTTCCTACCCCCAGCTCCCCAAAACTTTATGAGCTTTGGATCACCCTAAATAAAGTTTATCCCCCTACTGATAGCTGGTTCCCGTGTGGTCATTCACCGTGCATACTCACAGGACTTCAAACTGCAACCTCCTCCCGACCCACATCTCTGCTCTCTATCCTTGTGTGTTGAATTGTCTGATAATTACAACTCAATACACAAGATCCACAGTTGTTGGTTGTTTGGTTGGTTGGCTTTTCAGGGCAGGGTTTCTCTGTGTAGCCCTGGTTGTCCTGCAAGTCACTCTGTAGAGCAGGCTAGCCTTAGAGATCTGCCTGTCTCTGTCTCCCAAGTGCTGAGACCAAAGGCATGCATCACCACTGCCTGGCCTAAATGAAGAGAAATAATACCTCAACACAATATTTTTGGAAGGTTAATGTACTCAGGTGTGGTGGTTTGAATATGGTTGGCCCAAGGAATGGCACTATTAGGAGGTGTGGCCTTGTTGGAAGAGGTGTGGCCTTATTGGAGGAAGCGTGTCACTGTGGGGGGTGGGCTTTGAGACCCTCTTCCTAGTTGCCTGAAGATAGTCTGCTTCTGGCCTCTTCTTCTTCTTCCTCTTCCTCTTCCTCTTCCTCTTCCTCTTCCTCTTCCTCTTCTTCTTCTTCTTCTTCTTCTTCTTCTTCTTCTTCTTCTTCTTCTTCTTCTTCTTCTTTTTAGATATTTTCTTTATTTACACATCATATGATTTCTCCTTTCCCAGTTTCCTCTCCAAAAACAAAACAAAAACAAAAACAAAACAAAAATAAAAAACAAGAACAAACCCCTGTTGCCTCCCCCCTCCCCCTGCTTGCCACCCCACCTCTCCCACTTATTGTCCCTGGCATTCCCCTCCCCTGGGGCACAGAACCTTCACAGGGCCAAGGGCCTCTCCTCCCATTGATGACCAACTTTGCAATCCTGTGCTATACACATGCTGCCAGAACAATCAGTCCCGCCATGTGTACTCCTTGGTTGGTAGTTGAGTCCCTGGGAGCTCTGAGGGTACTAGTTAGTTCATATTGTTGTTTGTCCTAAGGGGCTGCAAACCCTTCAGCTCCTTGGGTCCTTTCTCTAACTCCTTCATTGGGGACCCTATACTCAGTTCAATGGATGGCTGTGAGTCTCTACTTCTGCATTATTAGGGGACTGTCGGAGCTCTCAGACAACAGCTACATTGGCTGAATTGTCCTTCCTTCAGTCTCTGCTCCATAGTTAGTCTCTGCAACTCTTTCCGTGGGTATTTTGTTCTCCCTTTTAAGAAGGAATGAAATGTCCACATTTTGGTCTTCCTTCTTTTTGAGTTTCTTGTGGTTTGTGGGTTGTTCTTTGTGTATTCCGAACTTCTGGGCTAATAATCACTTATCAGAGAGTGCATACCATGTGTGTTCTTTTGTGATTGGGTTACCTCACTCAGGATGATATTCTCCAGATCCATCCATTTCCCTAAGAATTTCATAAATTCATTGTTTTTAATAGCTGAGTAGTACTCCATTGTGTAGATGTACCACAATTTCTGTATCCATTCCTTTGTTGAGGGACATCTGGGTTGTTTCCAGTTTCTGGCTATTATAAATAAGGCTGCTATGAACATGGTGGAGCATGTGTCCTTATTATATGTTGGAGCATCTTCTGGGTATATGCCCAGGAGTGGTATTGCTGGGTCCTCCGGTAGAACTATATCCAATTTCCGGAGGAACTGCCAAACTGATTTCCAGACTGGTTGTACCAGCTTGCAATTCCATCAGCAATGAAGGAGTGTTCCTCTTTCTCCACAACCTCTCCAGCATCTGCTGTCACCTGAGTTTTTTTTATCCTAGCCAATCTGACTGGTGTGAGGTGGAATCTCAGGGTTGTTTTGATTTGCATTTCCCTGATGATTAAGGATGTTGAACATTTCTTTAGGTGCTTCTCAGCCATTTGGTATTCATCAGTTTAGAATTCTTTGTTTAGCTCTGTACCCCATTTTTAATAGGGTTATTTGGTTCTCTGGAGTCTAACTTCTTGAGTTCTTTGTATACATTGGCTATTAGCTCCTGGCTTCTTTTTGATGAAGATGTAGAACTCTCAACTCCTCCAATATCATGCCTGCCTGGAGTCTGCCATGATCTCCCACCTTGATGATAATGAACTGGACCACTGAACCTGTAAAAGCCCCCAATTAAATGTCGCCCTTTATAAGAGCTGTCTTGGTCATGGTGTCTGCTCACAGCAGTGGAAACCCTAACTAAGACACCAGATAAACTTCAGTGTGCTTTTGTTTGTAATTCCTTTCAGCATTCTGGTCTTCTGAGCTCACGTCATAATCATTCATTAACTTCTGTTTACAGTATTCTAAGCTCTTCCTAGCCCACTTTTCCAAATTCTCTCTGCTAAACAGTTCCATGGGCTTCTAAACCCTTCGGTCAAGGGTAGTCGCAGCAAGGACTCCACCTGTCAGCATCGATTTGTGTTAGCTTTTTACTTATTTGACAAAATTCTGAGATCAACCGCCTAAGTGAGACTTGTCTTGGCTCATGGCTTCGGAGGTTTCAGCCCACAGACAGTTGGCTCCACTATGCCTAAGCCCATGGCAGCATGGGAACTTTATGGCAGAAGGGGATGTTGAAGGAAAGCTGCTTATGGTGCTCCGGCCTGGATGTGGAGAAAGGGGAGAGGAGAGAAGCCAGGAAGCCAGAGATAACTTATACTCTCCAGGGATATGGTTTCATGATCTGGCCACCTATGAATAGCACCACCAGCTGGTGATTGCCCTCAAAGAGCCTAGTTGCCATGCCTATGATGTGGTAAAGACTCATCCTATCTTTCCGTTCAGTCCATCAGACACATTGCTGCCAGACTCCATCTCCTAAAGCAGAGTTCCAGTCCTATCTGTGCTTTGCCTAAAACCCTCCAGCCTTCAGCAGATTTCCTGTTGCCAACCAAACTAGGAACAGGGTCCTCAGCAGGGTTTTTGAAGTCGGCCATACCATGGCTTCTGCCTTAACTTTCACAGCTTTTTTTTTTTTTAAGAGAATTATTTATTTAATCATATGTATATGAATGCACTTGTAGCTTTCTTCAAACGCACCAGAAAAGGGCATCAGATCCCATTATAGATGGTTGTGAGCCACCATGTGGTTGCTGGGAATTGATCTCAGGCTCATTGGAAGAGCAGCCAGTGCTCTTAACCACTGAGCCATCTCTCCAATCGAACTTTCACTGCTTTTGTTTGTTTGTTTGTTTGTTTGTTTTTCAATACAGGGTTTCTCTGTATAGCTCTGGTTGTCCTGGAACCCACTCTGTAGACCAGGCTGGTCTGGAACTCAGAAATCCACCTGCCTCTGCCTCCCAAGTGCTGGGATTAAAGGCATGTGCCACCACCACCTGGCCTTTCACTGCTTTTTAACACTGATTTATAGCTATAAAGAATAAGGGAGCTACTTGGTGTTCTTTGGAGTAGTTGTGTGAAATTTCCTTATAAAACAAGCTGATTCACATGGGAAAAGGTGCAAGATGTGGAGGTCATTTTTTACTACTATTTGTAACTTTTATATAAAGGCATTTATGAGACTGATTCACCTCAGGACCAAACAATACAATATCCAATCCCTGTTAAGGTACAATGCTATGTGTGAAAACAGGATTAGTCAACAAATTCTTTGAATTACCTGTATTTACTTATGTTCGCACCTCTCACCCTTTTCTATTAAAATGCACTCATTTTTTTCTGTTTGTGTGCATAGTGTGCATGTGCACATGTATGAATGTTGTCATGTTTGAGGGCATGTTTTTGTGGGTACACATGCATATAGAGGCCTGAAGTTACTGTCCAGAATCATTCTTTTTTTTTTTTTTTGGTTTTTCAAGACAGGGTTTCTCTGTGTAGCCGTGGCTGTCCTAGAACTCACTCTGTAGACCAGGTGGCCTTGAACTCAGAAATCCACCTGCCTCTGCCTCTCAAGTGCTGTGATTAAAGGTGGGGGCCACCACTGCCCGACTATAAGATTTATTTTTATTTTATGTGTACGAGTGTTTTGCCTGCATGCATGTAAGTATGTCTCCTAGGTGTGGTGCCTGAGGGAGCCATCAGATCCTCTGGAACTGGAATTCTAGGTAGCTCTAAGCCAAAAAGTGGGTGTTGAGAACTAAGCCTGTAGGGATCCTTCTGCAAGAGCATCCAAGGCCCTTGCTCATAATTGAGGAACCATCTCTCTACTCCAAATAATTTTATTTTCTATTTTATTTATTTGGTTTGGTTTTGTTCTGAGACACAATCTCACTTGGTAGTCCTGGCTGGCCTAGAACTCATTATGTAGACCAGGCTCCCTCAAACACACAGCAATCCACCTGCCTTTCCCTCCTGTTTGATAGGATTAAGGGTTCAGCATCACCACGCCCAGATCACTTTTATTTTCATTTTACTGTCAGTTTCCTTTTGAAGGCTACAAGAATGTTATGTGCTAAAAGCCCACCAGAGTGGCACGTTGCTGTAATCCTGTACCTGGCAAGTAGCAGAGGAGGATTTTGAGTTTAAAACCGGCTGGATTACATAGCGAGATGAAACCAACCAACCAACCAACCAACCAACCAACCAACCAATCAAACAAACAAAAAAACCACTACGTGTTCACTACAAGTGTCAAAGGGGCAGGCTCTTACCATTTACCCTTAGTTTATTGACTGCTCTATTCACAGATTTTGGGGTGTTTATGGTTATATTGATATATGTTTATAACAATGTAAGTAAGTTCATGTATGGGCTAATTTATCAATCAAGTGTAGCAACCACGGCTCTGCAACTATATGTAAAACTATATGTTTAAGTTTAAACATCCATTTCTCCCTCCCCCAGGGAGAGAGTTCCTTGTAGAGAGTGTTCCTAACTTTCATCGGGTATTCAAGATGGCCATCACCCAGAAAAAAAGTCATTCATTTTTCTTTCTTTCTTTCTTTTTTTTTTTTTTAAAGACAAGGGTCTCAGCCCAAATTGGCCTTGATCTCATGGCAACCCTATTCCTCCCAAGCCATGTGATTACAGAGTGAGCCACTCCTTTTTGTGTAGCTTTCTGCAGTTGGTGCAGAAAGACTGCAAGAACACATCTGGCAGTTCTTGTGAGCCCGCAAATACATCTATGGAGGTGTTCCCAGTCTGTGCATACCGACTACTTGGAAAGGAGCCATTGACAGCCTCAGTAATTGTTCCACAGTAGGCTCGGCCATGGCTGGAATCTTTCAAGCTAGTTTCTAATGCCCGGCTCATGTCAAGTCTTGCTCTTTGCTGGACAGAGTGACATCACTCAGCTGCAAGCAGGGGTGTGTAAAGGCCTAGCCCTCTGCCCCCTGCATCCCTTTCCTCCTTTCCTCCCTTCGGCATGGAGAGGCTCTGCTGATTGCACAGGAGGCTTGTGTCCAGGAGCTCAGTGTCCAAATTCTGAAATGAGCCCTTCCTCCTCTCACCAGCACTCTGGTGGTTCTCACATTTTGGATTTAGGAAGAAGGACATGGCTTCCAGTGGGATGAATCTCAGACCCTCAACCTGTCAGCTTTGGAAGTGAACTTTAGCAAAAGAGAGTGAAAGGCGAACATCTAACTTATCCTCAGAAATCTCCTTTTTGTGTAGCTTTCTGCAGTATTGCTCTCTTCCTCTCCCTTGCTGATTATTAATGATTTTTCTGTATCTTTTTCTCTCTTATTCCCTTTGGAGTTCAGTCCTCCCTAGTGCCTTAATTTAGTTAATGTTCTAATTAGCACAAACTCCACTCCAGCAGATTTCCTGAGCTTTTACATCAGTGCTTTTTCCATATGATGAACTCCATTAACAAGACTCTGAATGTTCAAGACAAAGGAAGCAGTAATTTAATGCAATGGGCGCTACCTCATTTGCCCTGTCTTTCTGGTTCAGTTTTCTTGGCTACCATGCAGCCTCCTCAGCAGGTAATTTCATCAGTTAAGAATTGGGACCCTGATACGAGGCTGATGCCTAGATAGACTCATCTTCTAGAAAGTTCCACATATCATCACTGTACATTAAAAAAAAAAAAAAGACTTGTATACCAGAGAAAATATCACCCTTTGGGGGAACAGTAATGCCAATCTCTGTTTTGATTTGTCCTGATGTTCTTATCTTTTTCTCAAATCTTCAAAATTTAACTAGACATGATTAGGCATATAGTATAATCTAGACTATAGAATGCAAAAGCTAAGTGAACCACAGCAAACCATTTGACTTGACTATTTGGTTTTTCTTTTCTTTTCTTTTCTTTTCTTTCTTTTTCTTTTCTTTTCTTTTTTTTTTTCTTCGAGACAGGGTTTCTCTGTAGAGCCCTAGCTGTCCTGGAACTCACTCTGTAGACCAGGCTGGCCTCAAGCTCAGAGATCTGCCTGTCTCTGAGTCCTAAGCACTGGGACTAAAGGTGTGTGCCACCACTGCCTGACATCTGACCTGGCGTTTTAAAGCAGTGGTTTTTAGCCTTGACTACACATTGGAGCCAGGTGGAGGGCTTCCAAACACTTGATCTTCCCACCATAGATTCTAATGTAACTGGTGTGGGGCTCAACACAGGCAGCGGGAGACTTTACAAAGCTAATATAACTGTAGTAGGTTGGGGACCACCACTCTAAACATGGGCAGAATGGATCATCGGCATCTGTGAACAACGTCATAATACTGTCAGGAGACAGTAGAGGGCAGAGTTGACTTAAATTTATGTAGAGATAAATTGTCCTTCATAGGACATAGCAACTAATAATAAAGTAATCGTAACATTGTGTTGTGTGGTTGTCTTTTTGTCACAAACCTTTCTTTTATGACTAAAGCCAAGTTACTTTCTATATACAAGAATTTACTGGGGCCTCTTGGTGGCAACTGATGCATAAGTTCATTATATGTTATATATTGTATCACACTTCTGAGAGTACATAGCAACAGTTAATGATTATGCGGGAACAGCAGGGGCAAACCAGGATTGCCTTAGGCAAAGGGACATATGATTACCTTGTGGCACTGTAATACAGCTTTGCTACGTAAACTGGAATAAACAAATGAAAGCAGCTACATACTCCTGTTGACTATTAAACTTCCCAGTATTATTTCTATGTGTGCCCATTTATCATCGTTTAGCTTCACGGCATACGCTATGAACCACAGAGAGGAAACTTAAGTTGTTTGTTTGTTTGTTTGTTTATTGAGAGAAACTTTCTCTGTGTAGCTCTGGCTGTCCTGAAACTCACACTGTAGATAAGGCCTCGAACTCTGAGATCTGCCTGTCTCTGCCTCCCAGGTGCTGGGATTAAAGTCCTACACCACCACTGCCCCATGTTAGGACAGATTTTTTTAAGTGTTAGACATTTCACAGGCCAGCTGAGAAAACTGGTTCAGGATTTCACTTGTAAGTCAAAGGTAAAATTTGTCTTTCAAGGCCCTTCAGAGAGCAGGAGACACACAGACAGTAAGTCAGTAAAGGCACTGCTCCTACACACCGGCTGCCTTTGACTTACACTGATTCTTTATGTCCTGCTGTGATGAATACTTAGTACACAGGGCCTGAGTAGCTGACTTCCTGAGTAGCTGAGTCTGGCTCTTAGAAATTCCCCTTGGGGGCATAGCTTCTCTAACTCTTGTTTAGTTACTCTGTGTAGCTGATGATCTCCAAGATGAACAAAGGGATTTCTTCGGATACAGAAGGCATGGTGCAACCAGTGAACAGCAAACACTGTAGAACAAATAATTGAAGTCAACCACAAAGTATCCCTCACAGTCTATCAGAAGCTTAGTCGAAGACCTTCCATCCCTCTGAGATTCTCCTAACTGGTATTACAAGCATGCTCACACTCTTTGAATGACAGCTACAGGAGTGGCTATATTTAACTAAGTCCCTGACAGGATTTGTGTGTGTGTGTGTGTGGGGGGGGATGGTTCACCAATTTATTTTATTTTAGATGAAAATTCTCTCTACTGCTTTGTATGTAGAAAGCTTGTTATTCCTTTGTTGACTTTTCTTATGTGAAATTCAGGTTGGCTTAATCTACCTAGCCTACAATAATTAGTTCTGTATGTTCATTCTTTTTTTTTTTTTTTTTTTTTTTTTTTTTTTGGTTTTTCAAGACAAGGTTTCCCTGTATAGCCCTGGCTGTCCTGGAACTCAACCTGTAGACCAGGCTGGCCTCGAACTTAGAAATCCACCTGCCTCTGCCTCCAAAGTGCTGGGACTAAAAGCGTGCGCCACCACTGCCCGGCTTGCATGTTCATTCTTATTTGAGTGGTAAGTGTAATTATTAAGGTTGATTGGAGCCGGAAGTGGGGGTGAACATGTGTCTATAATCCTAGCACTTTGGAATTGGAGGCAGAAGGATTAGGAATCATCTTCGTTAGGGTTTCTATTGCTGCAGTTACACATTATGACCAATACAACGTGGGGAGGAAAGGATTTATTTGGCTTACACTTCCACAGCACAATTCATCATTAAAAGTAAGTCAGGGCAGGAACCTGGAGGCAGGAGCTGACGCAGAGGCTATGGAGCAGTGCTATTTACTGGCTTGCTCCCTATGGCTTGCTCAGCCTGCTTTCTTAGAGAACCCAGGGCCACCAGCTTGGGGTGGCACCCACAATGGGATGGGTCCTCTCCCATCAATCACTAATTAAGAAAATTCTTTACAGGCTTGCCTACAGCCTGATCTTATGAAGGCATTTTCTCAACTGAGATTCTCCCCTTTCCAGTGACTCTAGCTGTGTCAAGTTGACAGAAAATTAGCCAGCACAGGAATTCAAGGTCAGCCTTTACTACATAGTGAGTTTGAGGCTAGCCTGGACTAATTAAGAGTGTTTCAGAAAACAAAACAAGCAAATAAACAAACAAAAATTGCCGAGTAACTTTAGGAAACATAAACAATTAAAGCATGGTAGCAAAGAAAACAAAATTATAAAGATTAGTCCTGTCTTTACGGAGTTAGAACTGTTTCTTTCTTCAGCCTCAGACTCGCTCTTAGGACCAGTCTGGTAGCTTGACAGCTTTTAGTACAATGGATAGACTGGTGAGGCACAGACATGGGTCAAGCCACTCCATCTCCCACCTGGTAGGTGATATTCCCAGCTGGAAAAATAGATAGACTGTGCAACAGAAAAGAGCTTTGGGGGGGGGGGGTTGGTTTTTGTTTTTTGTTTGTTTGTTTTTTGGTTTCTTTTTTGGTTTTTACAGACAGGTTTTCTCTGTATAGCCCTGGCTGTCCTGGAACTCACTCTGTAGACCAGGCTAGCCTCAAACTCACAGAGATCTGCCTGCCTCTGCTTCTGCTCTTAGGTGCTGTGATTCAAAGCATGCACCATCACTTCCAGATTATTTTTACACACACACACACACACACACACACACACACACACACAGAGAGAGGGGGGGCATTATGGCTCATGTCTTTAATTTTATCATTTGGGAGGCAGAGGCAGGTAGATCTCTGTTGGTTCAAAGCCAGCCAAGGTCTACAAAGTGAGTTAGTTTTAGGACAACCAGGACTACACAGAGAAAACTAGTCTTGGAAAAAAAAAGTTACTATTTACACACACATGTGCTTGTTTGTTTGTGTATGTGTGTGCATGCCTGTGCAAGTGCATGCACACATGTACATGGAAGCCAGAAGAGGACATTGAATCCCCTGGAGCTGCTGTTACAGGCATGTGAGTTGTGATATGTGGGCGCTGAATCCAAATGCTGATCTTCATGACTGAGCAGCAAGTGCTCTTAACCAACAGGGCATCTCTCCAGCTCCCACTTGGAGCCTCTTTTTAAAAAGCTAATAACATATCATGACATTTCCCTTTTCTATTAATTATAAGCCTACACCCTTGCTTAGATGAACATTTCTTTGTGTGTGTACATGTACCATAATTGGTTTTAAAAGGGAACTTCTGTAGACCAATTACATTTGTTAGAGTTCATCGTTGCAAAACAAAACAAAATTGATCCACAAATCAGGCAACTGCAAGGACCAAAGAAGGTTCTGAGAATCTCAGCCCATGTTGTTAGCAAGTAGGTTCAGGGAAATGGACCTAAGACATAGGAAAAAAACTTTCTGGCTACAGGAGAGTCAATCAGTTAGACCCTTGCTTGGTTTAACTGATTCATTTCTTACAACACTTCCTGCTACCAGCCAAAGGTGTTCTGCTGTGATTCAGCTCTCCACTGGTTAGAATGCTGGACCCAGTACAAGCATCCACTCCAAGATTGCAGGTTCCTATATACTGTGTTTAACATCACTTTAGCCAATTAAAAAAATAATGTATTTCTTTTTATTTCATGTGTACTGGTATTTTGCCCACATGTATGCCTATATAAGGATGCCCCTGGAACTGGAGTGACAGTGTGAGCTGCCATATGAATGCTGGGAATTGGATCAGAGTCCTCTAGAAGAACAACCAATGCTCTTAACTGCTGAACCATCTTTTAATCTCAATTTTTAAAACTTTCTATTTTTTTTTGAAGAATATTGACATTGCACATATGTTCTCCCCTCTTTTTTGTTTTGTTTTGTTTTGTTTTGTTTTTCGAGACAGGGTTTCTCTGTGTAGCCCTGGCTGTCCTGGAACTCACTCTGTAGACCAGGCTGGTCTCAAACTCAGAAATCCACCTGCCTCTGCCTCCCAAGTGCTGGGACTAAAGGCGTGCGCCACCACTGCCCTGCTCTTTTGGTTTTTTGAGACAGGATTTCTCTGTGTAGCCCTGGCTGTCCTGAAACTTACTGTGTAGACTAGGCTGGCCTCAAATTTATGGAGATCTGACTGCCTCTGCCTCCTGAATGCTAGGATTAACAGTGTGACCCACCACCACTCCACTTTATAAATTCTTAGTATATGTGTACAATATTGAAAGCTCGATCAAGTTGGGAGAGACCTCAGAGTCTAGGTAGCTCAGTGTCATTATTTTGTGACTGAGAAATTGAGGCATTGAGAGCTTAAGAGGAGGCCGGGTCTCTGAGTCTCCATCTACGGGTCTTCCCAGCCTACTCTAATACTGACTATAAAATGCTATTAAATAAGTTACACTGCATTTTTCTTTCTTATTCCTGTACTAAAAGGCTGCACTTTAAAAGCTAACTCCTTCCCAAGGTCATTTTCCTCTGAGGGTTTGTTTTCATTTATGGAATAAAGAATTATAGTCTTTGGGATGTTAGTAGGAGATCTATCAAGCGCCTGGAGTCCTAAGAGGCAAACATCTACTTACTTCTGGCAGCACTTGGTGCAGGTGAAGCGTAGTCAAGAAGATAGGCAGTGATTGGGTCCGTGGTGGCATATAAATGCTTATTTATAGCTGGAAACCCATTCCAAGAGAAGAGTCCACAGCTTTCAATCGGTTTGTCTGCAAGGTGCAGCGCTGGATGCTGGATGAAGCATATTTGGATAATTTCAGTGATGGTGGGAAAGGGTAAGCAGCACAGAGTTGCTCAGCATGATTTGGGACTAAATTCTCTCTCTCTCTCTTCCTTTCTAAGACAATGACAGTGTACTCATATACATAAAATAAATAAATCTTAAAAAAAGACTTAATTATTTATTTTTATGTATGTGAGTATATTGTTGTTCTTCTCAGACATACCAGAAGAGGGCATCAGATCCCATTACAGATGGTTGTGAGCCACCATGTAGTTGCTGAGACTTGAACTCAGGACCTCTGGAAAAGCAGTCAGTGCTCTTAATCACTGAGCCATCTTCCCAGCCACCAGGGCTAAACTCTTGAATGAGCTCAAGTAGGATACTATAAATCCTGTTAATTTAAGACTCAAAGCCAGATATGACTCAACATCTATAATTTTAGCACACTGGGAGCCGAGGCAGGAGGACTGCTGTGAGTTCCAGGCTAGTCTGGCAGTCTGGAATACAGAGTGAGACACAGTCTCAAAAACCAAACCAAACCAAACCAAACCAAACCAAACCAAACCAAACCAAACCAAAGAATCAACCAAAAAACCCAAAATGTGTTACCAGTTCCTGAAGAAACGGCTCAAATAAGCTTGAGACTTGGAGTTTGTGCTGTCTTTGGGAAATTCCTTAAATTCTGAGATTCTTGACCCAGCAATAAAGTTAATCATAGCAATTTACCTTACAAAATAAAGTGAAAACATTTGACAGAAAGAAAATGATAAGTTTTTAAAAACAGAACTTGCCAATAAAAATGAAAAAAAAAATCAGGGGTCCTAGCAAGCATCAACTATATTCTGTATCCATTCTCTAAAATACATCATGTTTAAGCTGAATTATAGTTTCTTATACACTTTGAAACATTGAGGCAATAGCCAAACAGAAGCAGAGCAACTATAGAAATAACCCACAGAATAGAGAGTGAAATTAATTTGCAGAGGTAATGGAGCTTTTTATTGCTGATTCTTTCCAAACTTTATTGAAATTTTCCCAAAGGTCTTGGTTAATATTATGAACAACAACAACAAAAATACTGTGATTTTGGTAACTGCTCACTTGCAAACAAAACAATTAACAAGACCATTTATGTTGGCAACAATTATCACATACACAGAAAATTGTTTAATTAGTTTAATTGTTAGAATGGTAGCTTGTCATTCCTTATAATAAACTCAATTGCAATTTCTTTAAACTTATTTCTTTTTTGTGTGTGTGGTTTGGTTTGGTTTGGCTTTTCAAGATAGGGTTTCTCTGTATAGCCCTGGTTGTCCCGGAACTCACTCTGTAGACCAGGCTGGCCTCAAACTTAGAAATAAGTTTATTTCTTTTATGTGTACAAATGTTTTGCCTCCATGAATGACCATGTGCATGCTTTCTGCCTTCAGAGACCAGAGGGCATTAGATCCCCAGAATCAAAGCGAACCACCAACCTGGTACACGGAACCAGGCCTGGGTCCTCTTTAAGAATAGCAAGCACTCTCACCTGCTGAGCCATCTCTCCAGCCACTTCAAAGTCAATTTTTTAAATTATAAATTCCCCCTGTGGTCTGAGTTCCTGTCTGATAAATATTAATAAAGGGTGAAAACATAGGTTTTGGGCTCAGGTACTCTTGAGTACTCACCTATAGAATATCTTCTCTGGAAGATTTTTTTTTTCCTAGACAGGGTTTCTCTGTGTAGCCCTGGCTGTCCTAGAATTCACTCTGTAAACCAGGCTGGCCTCGAACTAAAAAATCCACCTGCCTCTGCCTCCCAAGTGCTGGGACTCAAGGCATGCACTACCACTGCCCGGCCGTTCTCTGGAAGATTTAAGACAGAGTTAGTGTCAAAGCATTAACTCATTCCTGATAATGTATTTGATCTACATTCCTGTGGCCTTAACCTTGTGTGCTCAAGATCTAGGCTTACTGAAGCTTGGGGTCTGGAATGGGGCTTCTATCTGGGGACCACGACTGAAGATGGTACTGAGAGAGCAGAGCAGTAAGAGTCCAATCCAGCCAGGCAGTGGTTGTGAACACCTTTAATCCCAGCACTTGGGAGGCAGAGGCAGGCAGATTTCTGAGTTCGAGGCCAGCCTGGTCTACAGAGTGGGTTCCAGGACTGCCAGAGCTATACAGAGAAACTATGTCTGGAAAATACAAAACCAAAACAAACAAACAAAAAAGAGTCCAATCCACCTGAACCATCAGTGTTTGCTTTACCTTGTTATCCATGAGACATGGGAAGAAAGACCCATGAGTGACCTGGGAGGTAGTACTGAGCACAAGGTCTCCTTAATTAACTAGCCCCTGTTCTCCTTGACAGACAGTAAGTTAGGCATGATGAGCAGCAGCAGTAGTGCAGGAGCTGGTAAAATTCAGCCAGAGTATTGTCAATTACATTTCAGAGAATGTGAATTCATCCAGACAAGCTTATTTAAAATGTGAGCCTTCTGAAAAAAAAAAAAAAAATTACATATAGCGTATATATAAGCCAGAGGAAAAAAAGACTTTTATTGACTTCTCTGGTTGGTCTCCAAGATTACAACCTCTTCTAATCCCTGATTTGTTCATTTATTCACTCATTGTATCTTTACTAATTTTGTCTCTTGTGCCAGGTACCACGCTAAGTGCTTAGCACCGTATCCTGAAAGTAATGGGAAGCCACGGGTGATTTAATGTAACCGAGTGGCATGATCAGATTTCCTTCCTAGAGTAGAGTTTGGCTGCTCCGTGGAAAAAGAATTGAAGGAGAACAAAATGGGAGAATGGGGAAGCCTTAGGAGTCCAAGGCATCTGAGGGCAAAGGCTTGATCCCCAGTCCTCAGCCCCTCTTGATTCGTAATGGTGTACTTGGGGAATTAGCTTTATTGCTTCTTTCTTGTCTTTGCATGACGAGAGGAAGTGGCACTCTTAGGTAATCCCAGACATGAGAAGGAACATTCAGTTTAGTTTCTCGAAATGTAGCTCAGTAAAAGGGTACAGTGCATGTTAGTATCATGAATTCTTGATTCTTTCATGATCGCCACTAAGGATTTGAATTCGTCAGGATTAGCTTTGCATTTGCTTTTGAGTATCTTTCTAATATAGAGAAACATTCATGTTTAATTCAAAGTGGGTTACTTAAATAGCATTGGCTTTGTGGTTCAATAAAAATAGCATATTTGGGCAGCACAAATTAGTCCTAAAGGGTTGGGGGAAGGCATAAAATTAGGAGGCAGTTAGGGAAAGGGGGGTGGTGGTTCTGAGAAGAGAGTGGGGAGGGGTGAATATGATCCAGACATGTTGTAAGGAATTCTCAAAGAACACACACACACACAACCACACAGGCATGCATGAGAGAGAGAGAGAGAGAGAGAGAGAGAGAGAGAGAGAGAGAGAAGAAGGACAACGAGCATAGCAAACATTCCTCTGTAGTTAGACACCTCTTGTGTCCTTTCCTTACTTACTTACACCCCTCGGCCTCACCTATTGATTTTAGTTACAGCTGGGTACTCAGTCTCTGAAGGCTTCCTCCCAAACCTTAGCTCATAGCATCTACTATAGTCTTAAGTGCACACTTTCCCTTCTGGTCCCAGAACTCTTCCAAAGCTTCAGATTAACCAGGGAAGCTTACAGGGAAGCTTGGGAGTACAAGTTGTCAAGATGGGCAGGGACAGTCCTTTGACCAATACAGACGAAGGTCCATCTTTATCTCCTGTAGAGAATTCTCAAAGAGACTGTATAATGAAGATCCCTGAAGGCGCTCCTTCTCAAACACGACCTTGATAGGGAACCTTGCTATCAGTGTTCCCCTCCCCTCTCCTACACTGTCCCCAATTTCTCATTCCTGTGCTTGTGCAGTGCCCTTTCTCTCTGTACGTCTAAACTTCCTCTCTCACTGGCCTCTGATTTATCATTTCACTGTAACTCTATTAGCAGGGAAGCATTTGGGGATGTTGTCAGGATAACAGGATCTGCAGCAAATGAGGTTGTATTGAATTATTTATCGTTCAGCTAAAGTGGAGATAGCCACGGCAGAAGAGCTGGCTTGTAAAATCTTGGGGTATTCTGTCTGTTGCTTTGGAGCGTTTGTCGTTGTCGTATTCATTTGTTTCTTGTGGTTGAAAGTTATAAATTTGAATGCTCCAAAGGAAATTATTCGTGCAACCATTCAGTTCAGAGCCACAAGCCTATAGCTAAGAATTATCTGTTTCCTGTAATATATAATTATGTAGCTGCAAAGCTGCAATTCTGGGATTCATGAATTTATTTAATAAGTTTATTCACACATGGTTTAAAACATATAAATACATAATTCCACCCCCCTTTTTCTTTCAAAAATAGATCAAGGATTTCGACTTGTGATATGTAAGTCTCAGCTTTTGAAGTTGGCCTGTTTTTTGTTTTTGCCAGGAATTGATTCTTAAAAAGATGATTTTTAGCTCAACAACAAGCAAAGCAAATGGCTTGGGGGTGGGGGTGGAGGATGCTGGAGAGTCCCAGGGCCTTTGCTGTGAGCTTTGCTGAAGACCTACAGTTCTTGCTCCCTACAAAGAATTGCTAGATGGCCTGGGTAGGGGGGAAGGAGGAAGGGGTGGGAAATCACTGCTAACCTCGAGTATAACTAGGGCCGGTGTGTCATTTTCCTTGAAATACTGATGTCATTTGGGGAAATCGGTATGTAATAAGAACTCGGGCAAAAGGAGAGGGGAGAGTTCTATGGCTTTTTAATACCTGTGGATTTTGTCCCAATTAGCATTTCTTACTGTCCAAATACCTAGTCTCAAAAGAAGTGTGACAGCAGCAGGCAGTGAAATATCTTTTGCGTACCTTTAATACACAGACTAAGCTTGAACATCTGGCAATTGAACACCCTTTGCTCATGAATCCTAGAAAACAGCGTAATTATACACTCAAGCAAACAAGTCAAGAGAAAGGCTGTTTCCTGTTAAGAATTCCAGGGAGCATCAAAGTTAAAACTCCCTTCTGCATCTATGCTCTTTTTAATCGCCACTGCTGTCTCCATTACACCTGCGATTATACTCGGGTTGATGGTCTACAAGAGACCATCCCAGGTACAGCATATGGAGGACCGTCCCCCGCCCCCTCCCCAATAAAAATAAAACAAGGAAAGGTACAACAAGGCACGCAACAAGCCTTACTGAGCAATGACCTTGTGTTGTTAAAAAGTCAAGGAAATAGCCTGCCCTGCAAGCCGCCCATGTTCGTCCGTGTCACCCTCTCTAGTCGCAGACGCCTTACTTGACACCCTTGGTTCTAGCGTCTCCTATGGCCTGCTGTACTCCACCCCACCAAAGCTTGCAGTGAGAAAGCAGGGTCTTGCCCGGAGACCGGGGCTCACCGGAAGGTGCAGGTGGGCTGGTGTGCCCCGCTTGCCTGTTGATTATGGCCCCTGCAGTAGGCAATTGTAGGCTGCGCGCCACCAGCTAGCACAGCCGGGTTCTCCCGGACAAGTACCCAGCTTGAAAGCTGGAGCCGCGGCCTCCAGCCCGCAGGCTGGGGGCGGGGGCCTCGGCCCAGTGCCCACCCCCTGTGCTCCCAGCGTCTGCTCCTACTACCAGCCGGTTGTAGCCGGCCGGGAGCACGCTTTCTAACGTAACCCGCCCGCGGGAACAATCTGTCCCTTGCCGCCTCTCTCAGGAGGGGCACGACAAGCCGGGGCGCCCTCCTCAACCCACCCTACGGCCTAAACGGGTCTTTTAGATGTATTTTTCAAAACCAGATCGTAGTCTGCAGGGACGCAAGGCGGGAAAGGCTGGGAGGGACTCCTTTTCGCCGCCAGGCTTGCGGCTCCGGGCACACGAAATAGGCCGGAGCAGCAGAGTCGAGTCCTCTTCCCGAGCCAAGGGGCTCCGGGGGTGTGGGATCGGGGAGGTGAGAGAGGACCCTGGCGCCCCCGGTCCCGGCGGCGGCGGCGGCGCTAGCGGCCAAGCAGGTGCCCCCGGGCGCGCAGTCTGATTGGCAGGTGCAGGAGTGGGTGGGGAAGGCGGGCCTGGCGCTGCGGGAGGCTGCGGCCCCGCCTCCCCGCCCCCGCCGCGGGACTATCTGGTCCCGGCAGCAGCGATGTCCCCCGGCAGGAATGTCCCTCCTCAGATAATGTTATTTATATCTCTGGGCGGGTCCGCGGCTCCGCTGCACCAGGCGCCCGGCGGCCACTGTGCCAGGAGCCCCGTGCTGCCCTCCACCCCCTGCGCCGCTGCCCCCGGGCTCGGGGTGGCCGCCGCTTCAGCCCCAGCGCAGGTGAGTGAGTCCCCGAGGGCCGCGCGGCGGGAGGGAGCTGGGTGCCCCGGAGCCAGCGCCGGGGAGCGCGGGGCCCAGGGGGCGGGGGACGCGACGACCCAGTGGGGGCCTGGCCCCGGGTGCCTAGCGTGGGGCGGGAGGGGTGCGCAGCCCGGGAGGCCCTGGCGGCTGCGGCAGTCGTCACCCCGAGACGCGGGAACCCGCGTGGGTTTCGCAGGCGCTGGGCGAGCAGGGCGCTAGCTTTGGGAAGCCAGCTGGTTGAGTGTTGCCCTGGGGCACGGGGAGTGGGGTTTGGGGTGTGTGTGCTCTTGGCCGCCTCCCCCAGGACCCTCCCCTGGGAGCAAAGTTGGGGGTGTGGGGGGGGCTGCCTGTCGTCTGTGTAAGGACTGCCCGCGCCTGTGCCTCCTGCTGCCTGGCTTCTCAACCCCCCCGGGCGGGTCGGATCCTCTTCTGGAACTTGGCTAGCGCGCTCCAGGGCTGCCCAGTGCCAAGGAGGACAGTTCAGGGCAGCAGAGGGGGCCGGGCCTCAGGATGCCAGGCAGGATGTGCAGGGTGGCCCAGTGTGGACTGAGAAGGGAAAGATCAAGTGTCCCAGAACTATACGTCAAGGATCCCCCACCCCCACCCCCTTTGAGTGCCTGTTCTCCAAGCTATTGCCCACTCTACTCTTACCCTTCGAGCCAGTTCCAGCAACTTGGCCCCGGAGAAATAGCAGGAAATGGAAGAAACAAGAGCTCTACCACAATCCTCAAGTCCCACGAACTTACCCAGACTTCTCAAAGGGGAAATAGCTACAAGGCTTGAGTACAGTTTCCGTGACAACAAGCCTTAGGTAGGGCCTTGATTTATAGTCTATTAATATCCAAACCACTGTTTTCAGAGAGCAATTAGAGGTGCTAGAGTTAATAACACCCTTAACTCACTGAAGGGATGTGGAAAGAAGCCATTGTTTTAGATGCATCCGGCAGGGTGGGATGGGATCATATAGTGATGGTCTCTTTTACTAAGAACTTCAGTGGGGAGAGGATTCGGCTGTCACCTCCAAGCTAAGAGGCAGCCACACAAAACCCCTGCCTGTGCAATGGATGTATATAGTTCAGTTTCCAAGGGAGGTGATTCAGATAGCTCCTGAATGAGACAAGTCTTCGGGAAAGAAAAAAAAAAAATCGCTGGGCGGTGGTGGCGCACACCTTTAATCCCAGCACTTGGGAGGCAGAGGCAGGTGGATTTCTGAGTTCGAGGCCAGCCTGGTCTACAGAGTGAGTTCCGGGACAGCCAGGGCTACACAGAGAAACCCTATCTCGAAACAAAACAAAACAAAACAAAAAAAATTGAGACACACTTAAGCAATTCTTTTAGGCTATCCTTAGCCTCATAGATCTCTCAGAATTTTAATCTAGAATTCTCTTTTTAACTGCTCTGTGACTATGACCAAGGGTAGTCATCTCCCATTCCAGGATCAGACTTCATATGCTTTTCCAATGAGCCCCGATTTCCAGAATGTTATGCGAAACTCTTACCAGTGCAAACTGTTAATTATGTACTGAATGCCCAGCACCCCCAGAGGCTTGGGGACTAGCTAACAAAAGGAACAGTAAACTTAGAACAGGGAAGAGCCTACCAACCTTGAGATGAGGCCAGCCGTGTATACAAAGCGTTATCAAATTCTAGCGCTGAGGAAAGCACAGTTGAAAGGAGAGGGACCCTTTTGCTGGCGGGCCACCCTTTATCAGTGGCCCAGTGGTAGTGGCTGGGGATGAGCCAGTCCTGTTAATCTTGAGTTCTCTGAAGACATAGAGTTCACTCAAGGAATTGAAAGCACCCAAAACCTCCCCGGCATTCAGGCTGGGCCTTGCTGCACAGGCATATCAAGTTTTCCCAGTGACTTGCCCGGGGAGTGCTGGGTTGCCACCTTCTGCTCTGGTCATTGCTCTGGTCTAAGTGTTCTGAAGGTGTCTGGTGGAACCAACATACCTGTTGGATTGTTTGCTTGGGGCTAAAGGCCTACCTGGGGGCTGACTCCCACCTGCAATCACTGGACAAAATAAATATGGCTATTTTAGGCAAGCTAGGTGCAAGTGAAAACTTTGAACTAATGTCAGTCTTTCACAATTTTGGAAAATGGTAGGTTTTTGATAAAGAAAAAGAACAATAGCTTTTATTTAGTCTATCTTTTATGTACTCGTGGCTGGCTGGCAGTGGATTCTTGGATAGTCTTGGTTGAGTGAATGAGAGAATGCATGATCAAGGTTGCTTTATATGGCATTTTAATTGTCAATTCTGCAAGGTCACTCATATTATCCCATTTTAAAAAGCAAAGAAACAGCTGGTGAGATGGCTCAGTGGGTAAAGGTACTTGCTGTTCAAACCTTGCAATGGACTCCACAAAGTTGTCTTTTGACCTCCACAAGTGTCCCTGTACCCTTGTGCTCGTGAATACACACACACACACACACACACACACACACACACACGCCATAATAATACATTTTTAAAGTGAGGAAATCGGTTCAGGGAATGAACTAACTTGTTCAGTCTCACACAGCTGATGAGAGATGAGGCGAGGCCAGGATTCAAGCTCCATCACTGGCTCCGTTGTCCTTTTAAGATTAGATGCTCAGCAGGGGATGAGGAATAGGTTGGGAAGATTTGCTTATAGTGTTGGCTTATCACACTCTTCACTCCTTGAACCTCAGATCATAATTTTGCTTATATCAGAGAAGTTTAAAATCTATTACCTTAAGGCAACATTGAGCATCTATTTGCTCAAAAGTTTTTTGCCCAGCAGCTTCTTATTTTCAGGTCATTGTTTCAAGGACAGAATTATAATTTTGGCAATAGTTAAACACAGACTTAAAAAAAAAAAAAAAAAGATTTTCCTTTCAGTTCTGGAAGTGGCCAGAAGGGCTTGGTGATGCATAGGGACAGTGTCGTAGGACAGAGGATGACTATAAAAAATTCATGAGGCCAATAGGACTGGAGTTGGAAGGGACCTTGGAGGTCACTGGTTCTAGCCTTCTGTTTGTATGATCACTTGCTTAAAGGTGAGACCCAGCTGCAGTTTACCTGTCATTTATAATGCTCACTCACTTTTTGCCATTCTAGCCCATGTCTTCTCTGTATCTCTAACCCTTCCATGGCCAGGGAGGTTTGTTTCCTGTAGATCAGTCCATTCAAACCACTGAGGTTTTCTTTCCTTTGGGGAAGAAGAGGCAAGAACATACTTTAATATCCAATAGTTTCATAATATCAAAAACATGTTCCCTCCTTCCTCTCCCAGTACCTTTTCATTTTTACCTTCAATAATGAAATGCTGACCTGTCCTCTCATTTCTCCATTGCTTGTAGATGTATATATTATCCCGTAAAAAGGTATGCATATTGCTATCCACAGGCACTATATATCTCAAGACAACTATTTTTCTGTAGCATTTCTGGGTGATGAGAGAGAACCATTGGGATTGCTAGATACCTGGTTTTTGTTTGTTTGTTTGTTTTTTATAAAAAAAATTTGTTTTTTGTTTTTTGTTTTTGTTTTTTTTTTTTGTTTTTTCGAGATAGGGTTTCTCTGTATATCCCTGGCTGTCCTGGAGCTCACTCTGTAGACCAGGCTGGCCTTGAACTCAGAAATCCACCTGCCTCTGCCTCCCAAGTGCTGGGATTAAAGGCGTGCGCCACCACGCCCGGCAAAAAGAATTCTTTATTTATTTTTTATGTATGCGAATGTTTAGCCTGAATGTACCACATGTGTGCCTGGTGCTATAGGGAGCCAGAAGAGAGCATTGGATGCCCTTAAACTGGAGTTACAGAGGGTTGTGAGCATCCTTGTGGGTGCTGGGAACAGAACCTGTAACCTTTGCAAGATCAGGAGACATTCTTTTTTTTTTTTTTTAATGAATTCTCTACTTTCTTTTTTTTAAAAAGATTTATTTTATTTATTTTATGTGTATGAGTACACTGTAGTTGTACAGATGGCTATGAGCCATCATGTGTGGACTGCTCTCTGGCCTGACTCACTCCGGCCCCGCTCTGGCATAATTCACTGTAGCTGTTTCCAGACACACCAGAAGAGGGCGTCAGGTCTCATTACGGGTGGTTGTGAGCCACCATGTGGTTGCTGGAATCCGAACTCAGGACCTTTGGAAGAGCAGTCAGTGCTCTTACCCGCTGAGCCATCTCACCAGTCCACAGGAGACATTCTTAATTGCTGGGTCATCTTTTCAGTCCCCAGACACCTGTTTTAATCTGAACCTAGTCACTAAATTGCTCTCAAAGAATATTGTTTCAAAGTCAAGCACTCTGTCCAAAATCAAACTCTGCCCAAGACATGAAAAGGCAGAAACCATGACCAGTGGGAAGTGGGAAGTACTATCAATACATTTGTTCATGGTCTATAATGTTTTTCATCACCACTGACCTTCAGATTAACACCAACTGAGCTGGGAGCATAAGGAGTGCTATGCGGGCTGATAAGAAGTTTGATTTTATGATGATGCTTGGCTGGGAAGGCCATGGATACTGGACTCTGAAACTGCACAGATGGGGTTAAGACAAACACACAGGTCAGAGGTACTTGGGAAAGGGTGTTTCGTCTGTAGAGTAGTTTATACTGACTGTCTTTACAGGCACATGTTTTTTGGCTCCTGTGTTGTAGGGAAGGAGCCTGGGAGGAAGCATGCCAGTGTTGGCCTGTACACTGACTAGCTCATCTCTCTGCACTTGCTGGGGCTATCAGACAGGCATCTCTCCTCTGACAGCCCCAGGAGGTAAAGGTCTCTTGGCATGGAAGGAAGGTGGAGACAGAGATCAAAGGAGAATGTAGGAGACAGTCAGGGGACTTCACTGTCAGGCCTGGCTCGTCTCACTGAATAGTCAACTTCCGGTAGTAAATATTTAGAAAATGTCATAGGATGGTTTCCTTTTGTTGCTTATTTCTTAGTTCACAGCCAGGCAATCTGAGTCCTTCCATTTTCAGCCAGCCTCAGCTGAGCATCAATCGCCAGGGGACCACCAGCCTTGCTCGCAGCTTGCAGAGTTTAAAGGCCGAGTGCTTTCTCCTTCCTTGTTTAGCTAGCTTCTGACATCCCCAGACCACCTCTCATTTCGCTCTTTCCTTCTGGTTGCAGGAAATATTACAAAGTGACTTCTTAACCACCTCAGCAAGGCCCTCTCAGGCTTTGCTATATTTCTATTATATCTGTGCAGACCTGGCTGAGGGTATAATTAAAGGGCAATTAAAACTCAGACATATATCTTGTTAACAGTGGGGGCAAGAGCAGGTCTCCTTTCTTTTATTTGAATGCTGTAAATTTAGCCAACGAATAGGAATGGGGCTAGGAAGAAAAAAAAAAGACTTTGTATTGAACTGGGCTGGGATCCTGCAGGATATTTATGAAAAGAGGAGCAGGGCACCTTGACAGTCAAAGAACAATAATTGCTTTGAATTATAGTCAATTCTGAAGTTTCCACTATTGTGAAAGAAGCAGAAACTTGGGTAGTTTTGCAAATGAGTATGTTGAAACCTTTTCTGTTTGTACCAGACTTAAATATAGGTGTGTCTCGTGTGCAGATTCATAGCGTCTCATAAAGTGAGATGCATCTACAGTATTACGTGACAAGGATGGGAAAGAGGTCTGAGACCTCATCCCATTCCCCACGCTCAGCTCTTGACTCTTCCCAGAAGACCCTGGAGCGGTGAATCAACTTCACCGTCCAGCATTAGGAAGACAAGGCCAGGCCTTTCCTAAGCCTGGCTCTGAAGTAGAAGTCATGGACACTTCACTGGAAAGGCTTGAGAAAGCAATTGAGATACAGTGAAAGAGCAAACATAAGGTATATACAGAAAAGAGGCAGATGATGGCCCTCTCACTTCTGGGAGGCAGACCCTCAAACAAGTACGGGTGTGATAGAATGCTTGCGGGGGGGAAAGGGGCTTCCAGAAAAGGCCATAGCAGGAAGATCTGATGCAGGCTAGGGTGTTCAGGAAGGTTTTTTAAAGTGTCAAGCATTATTAGATGGGAGGCTGTAAGGGCGTGGTGCAGGGCTGCGGGTATGTGTGCCACCCAGATGGGCAGCAGAGCGTTATTACATTCCAGCGTCAGTAGGCTCCATGTGGCGGGAGAGTGATCACACATTGAACGTGGTTTAGGGCGGTCCATTTGCTGAAGACCTTTAGAAGATCGTGTTGAAATCAGTGCAGGTTTTCAAGTGAAGATATATGTGTTGGAGGGGTTAGGGCAGATTCTTGATGAGATAAAGCTCTTCATCAGTGAGAAGAGAAAGTGAATTAGAGGCTGTACAAGGTGGACTTGTCCTGTGTCCAGGGAGTGAGCGAGCACTCGGCCAATGTTCAGTCCCTTCAGCTTTCAGGATGTCTTTGTATAATTTCATTTCATTTTAAAATGAGCACTCAAGAATATCTCATTATCCTTCTTTTAGAGTTGGGGGGGGGGCTGCACTAGAAATGCTCCCAGGCAGTGCTTGCCAGCAGACCCTGCCCATCACCCAGCAGACCCTGCCCATCACCCAGCAGGCCCTGCCCATCACCCAGTTGGCTAGCTCTGTCACAAGATGACCTTGGCTAGACTTCTCTGTAGGGGAACTGAATATCCTGGACTTTCTGGCCAAGACAGTAATAGCTTTCTTTCTTTCTTCCGTAGAACTTCCCATGTAAGTTTATTGGTTTGGAGAGAGGCACGGGGACACTGGTGGCAGTATTTACACTCTAGCATACCTACAAATCCTCAAGAATGGCCCTTTAGAGTATACTATAATGATGGGCAAGGTACAATTTAATGGATCACCGGCAGATGCCACAGGTAGATAGCGGAGGGTTTCTGTGCTTGTCTGTCTATTGATGTTTTAGCTTTTCCAAATCCCTCATCCTGTCATTAGGCTTCTGCCTCATTTGGGACTCAGCATTTTCTGTTTTTCCCAGTGATGCTAGCTACTTTTGGCTTGTGCCTCCCTCTCAATCTCCAAAACAATATTTATTGAGTTCTCATTTACAAACATATTCTAGGCCAGTGGTTCTCAACTTTCTGGGTGCCGCCACCTTTCATACAGTTCCTCATGTTATAATGGCCCCCCCCAACCATAAAATTATTTCATTGCTACTTCATAAGTGTCATTTTGTTACTGTTATGAATCGTAATGTAAACATCTAATATGCAGGATATCAGATATGTGATCTCCAGAAGGGTCCTGACCCACAAGTTGAGAACCACTGCTCTAGGTTCATAGCGTGCAGTGGTGAACACGGGAGAAAAAAAAAAGTCCGACATCACGGAGCTCAAATCTTCATTGGGAGAGACGTGTATTAAATCACTCCAAAGGCAGCAAATGGGTGGATCATAATATCAAGTGTTATTGAGAAAAATTGGGCAGCCTGAGGGAATAAGGGGAGGTTTAGCTCTGAGGAGGTTTCATCCTAGCAGAGACCCAAATAAAAGGAGACAGAAGGCCATAGGGTGTTTGGGAGATTCGGGTTCTAGCTTTAGTCCAAGGGCAATAGGAAGCCGCTGGGCATTGTGGACAGAGATGTGACCTGTTCAGGTTTGACTTTAAAGAGGATCTCTCTGGTGTCCCCAGGATTGATTGTGGAGGACAAGAAGCAGGGGTCTCAGTGAAAATGACTGCAGTCTGGGAGGCAGACGAGGCATAGGGGTGAGGGAGATGGCTCTATGCAGTTGGATTCTGGGTATATTTGGAATGTAGGGCTGGTGGGATTTAGACGGGGAGGAGAAAGAAAGAGTCAAGGATGGTGTAATTGTTTTGGGCTCCAACAAGGGTCAAAATGAAAGACCATTTACTGAGATGGTGATACATCTTATCAAACATGCTAGAGTATTATTTTGGATTTCTGGTTTCACTGAGCAATGGATTTGGGATCATATCAGGCAGACTTTTCATTTAAACAAAACAAAAAAAGACATTTTATTGTATATGGTTCATGATCTGTTTGCTTTGAAGTGAGGGCTTGGGGGTGGTGGGGAGACTGATTCTGCTACCGTTTCTTTTAGATCTCTTTGAAGACAGGGTAGAGACAAAATTGAAAAGTATTTCATTTGGTGATTACGAACATTTTTCATTTGCTGGTTAAAGTGCAAACATTTTGTGATCTTTCCACTTTTAAATTTATAGAAATGAATTTATTTATATATTTAAAATGTATAATCACAATATACAAGGTTTTTACAATGAAAAATAAAAGTCTTTGCTATGTTCAGTCTTTACTTTTTAGAAATCTGTTTGTTAGAACTTGCTCTGTAGACTAGGCTAGCCTCAAGTTTAGAGATCCACCTACCTCTGCCTCTCGAGTAATAAAGGAATAAAGTAAAACACGATCAGTGCCTGGCTCAGAAGATTATATCCATGTGTGTGTGAGTATGTGTGTTTGTGCATATGCCTACATGTGCTGGATCCCCGTGCAGGCTGGAAGAGTGTTGGATTCCCTAGTGCTGGAGTCACAGGCCGAGAGCAGCCTAACTTGGGTGCTGGGAACTGAACCGGTGCTCTGTTAGAACAGTGCTCATCCTCAACTGCTGAGCCACCTCTCTAGCCCCTTCATTCTCACTTTTAGGAAGCAACATCCTGGCAACAATTTCCTGCGCATTCTTTCAGAAAAGTACTGTGCACATCTGGCCATTTTAGAGTGATAGATTAAATCTAGTGAAAGGCTAGATTGAGAGACTTTGCTACTTAGTGACTGACTGACTCTCAGAGAGCTCCCTCCGTGGCCTGGGGTCCTGTTCGTCAGACAACACCCTCTCCAGAGCTTCCAGTTGCAGTGAGAGGAGGAATGGAAATCTGTGCTCACCAAGAGTCCTCGTAACCTGGCCATGGCCTGGGTTTCTACCCTTAGCTCTCAACCTTTCCTATCGCAGATACTCTACTGCCGCCACCTCCTCTGTCTGCCTCTAAAGTAGTTTCCAGAGGACCTGGATTCAAAGCTAGTCAGTTTGCCTCATGCTATCCATCCCATAATGATCCCCCCTTCCCCCACATTAGTACATGTATATGACTGATTTGAATGTAACTACAGACTTCTTTTATTGTTACTGTTTAATCTTGCTTAACTAAGCAATATGCTCATTCATTTGTTTAGGTTTTGTTTTGTTTTTATTTTTCAATATGTTTGGCTGTGTGTAGGGAAGGGATGGATAGTATGCTGTGACGTGAGTATGGAGGTCAGAGGACAACTGTTGGAAGTCAGTCAGTTCTCCCTTCCAGCGCTGTGGTGCTGGGGATTGGACTCAGGTTGTCAGTCTTGATGGCAAGCGGCTTCACCCACAAACCCTTGTAGCTTTAAGACAGGATCTTGTTATGTAGCCCTGGCTGGTCTTGAATTTGTGATCCTTCTGCCTCAGCTTCTCCATTGCTAGAATTGGAGATTTGCCCCTCCTTACTTGGCTGATAATAAAGTTTTTTTGTTGTTGTTGGTTTTTTTTTTTTTTTTTTTTTTCCGAGACAGGGTTTCTCTGTGTAGCCCTAGCTGTCCTGGAACTCACTCTGTAGACCAGGCTGGCCTCGAACTCAGAAATCCACCTGCCTCTGCCTCCCAAGTGCTGGGATTAAAGGCATACTTAAACTCTTAAGGGAAGGAACTAATGTATAAGTTACAGTCCTGGGTCCTACATAAAGTTCCGACTAATGCTTTTGGAAGTGGAAGTTCCATTAGTAACTTAAAAAATTATTTTACTTTTACTTTACAAGATTTGTAATCGATCTAAGTTTTATACTGACCAGTCACTTTTTGTTTGTGGCTTTGAGACATGATCTTATTATGTAACCCAGCATGGCCTCAAACTCAAGATCTTCTCTCTGTTGCGTCCTGTGTACTGGGGTTATAGGCATTTGCAACCACACTGCTGCCTATTAGTGATTCTTGATATATGGTGCTGGTACACAGGCTTAGATTGTTAATTTGAAAATTTCCTGGTGATACCTACCCACTATGCTGCCTTCTTAGTGGGTAACAAATGTTTCGTTCCCCAGGGAATGGTAACTGGATATTGTTCCTTTAGATCGGCTGTTTTCAACCTGTGGGTCACTGCCCCTTTGGTAGGGGTGGGATGGATGGGTGGGTTGGGGAGGTGCAGGGTGGGGGTTGTCGAACGACCCTTTCATAGGGGTAGCATATCAGATATCCTGCACATCTGATATTTACATCATGATTCATAACAGCAGCAAAATTACAGCTATGAAGTATAATGAAGTAATTTTATGGTAAGGGATCACCAAAACATGAAACTCTATTAAACAGCCACCGCTTTAGATAAGAACTTTCCGATAAGCCCTGAACCAAGCTCTCGTTCTCTTCAGGGGGCCAGGGATGGAGCCCAGGACCTCATCCCTGTTAGGAAGAACGTTACACCCCTTAGCCACACCTCCATGGTGCTCTATCTGCCTGTCAGAAACGAAGAAGTTTTGTTTTTGTTTTTGTTTTATTTGCCCCTAAATGATGAAGAATAGTTACTGCACGGCCATGGCAACCATGCAATTAAAATGTTTTTCTTCCTACATGGTGATAAATATGCTTGACATAAAATTTGTTATTTAAACGACTTTTAAGTATACAGTTCAGTGGCAAAATTACATCTCCATTGCTCTCTAGCCATTATCATCATCCATCTCCAGAGCTTTTCTCATCCTCTGAAACTCAAACGGTGTATCCACTGAATGCTAACTCCCATTCTCTCTCCTCCCCATCCACAGACAGACTCCTGGGTTGCTTCCAACCTTTGCCTATTGTAAATTACGCTGCAGTGAACAAGATATCACTGTGAAAAATGCCTGTATCTTTTCTAGATCCCGCTTTTCCTTTTGGATAAATATCTAGAGGCAGAATTGCTGGACCATCGCATATTCTATTTTTAAGGAACGCATCCGTCAGTCGTAATATTCCCCTCCACTGTTTAATATCTCCAAAGGGAAGAGAGAAATGTATTAATATCATCATTTTTGGGACCACACTGAACCTAAATATTATTTGAGATCACTATCTTTGGGGGATAACTTGTCATCCTAGCTCCCGAATGTGTTCGTAGACCAGTTTGTCTATTTTTAGATGGAAGACACTTAGAGGACAGGACCATCTTTGCTTTGCTCTGTAGATCACGTAGCCAAACTCAGGTGGGGAAGGTGTAAACATTATAGGAAGATGCGCATCAGCCAAGAAGTCTCCTTGGGCTGGATGACAAGGGAGCAACTGGGCTGTTTCCAGCTCCCTTGCTCTTTCAGTTTGCCCTTGGGCAAGAGCTCCCTCTTTCTCTGACTTTCCCAAGGTGTATGAGCTTGTTGCTTTAATGCTAATCGTCCTTAACATTTTCCTTATAGATTCTTTTGAAGCTTACACATTGCCTCACCTGGGTCACCTTGCTGGCAGACCCTCCCTCACGAGGGTTTAGGGTGCCACCATGGGCTTCCTCTTTATTTTCAGGGCACTTTTCTCATTGCTTTAGCTACAGGATGAACCATTTGCCATTTAATTGTCTACTCATCTTACTATTTGGCCAAGTTTCTTGTAATAAGAAACTGAGCTTTATTCTTTAAAAAAAGAAGTATATATATACTTTTTTTTTTTTTTTTTGGCTTTTCAAGACAGGGCTTCTCTGTGTAGCCCTGGCTGTCCTGGAACTCACTCTGTAGACCAGGCTGGTATATACACTTTTTATGTTTATATATACATATACATACACATACACACACACACACACACACATATATATATATATATATATATATATATATACACACACACACACACACACACATACACATACTTTTTTTCTTAGACCCTAAATATGTATATATACGTATACTTACACACACACACATTTTTCCTTAGCACCTAAGTATGCTGTGTACTTTTTTTTATCTTAACACCTAAGGCCATGCTTGGCACACAGAAGGCAGTGGTTCTAAAATTTTTATTGGATAAATAAAAAGCCTGAGTGTTTGACATTGTGTGTACCTCTGTCTGTGTATACGTGTATATATAAATTTTTTGTACAGAGGCGTTTTGACTGAATGCATATCTGTGCATTACCTGTATGCCTGGTGCCCGTGGAGGTTAGAAAAGGGTACAGATCCCAAGGAGTTACAGACAATCGTGAGCTCCTCAGTGGATGCTGGGAATTGAACCTGGGTCCTCTGGAAGAGCAGCCAGTACTTTGAGCTATCCCTTCAGCCCCAAATTAATACATATTTTAACTTGGAAATATGTTTATGGTAGCAAGTCACCATTTATTAAGAACTTATATGCTAGTCTAGGCACTATGCTAAAAGCTTTCATGTATATTTATAATATCACATATGTACTATTATTACTGTAAAAGATTTTTTAAAAATCAAAGGGGTTGGGGAAGGGGGACAGTGATCGGGATGTAAGTGAATAAAAAAAAAAAAGTCAAGCTTAGCGAAGTCAACTCACCCAGTCCACTGCCCACAGAGATTAACGCCAGACGTGAACCCTCATGTATTTATTCCAAAGCTCTTGCTTTGACCCATTGTGCCCATCCGTATTTGGGTGGAGGTTGACATTACATGACTCTCAGTTTTAATGATTCTTTTCTTTAAAATCCTGAATTTTTAATAGTCTGAAATTAGTCTGAAATGAGATAGGTAATTAATTGCATACTTCCATATGCTGCCTTATATTTGTAAGGATTTAACCTAACAGGCTCAGATCCCTTTATTAGCTTTCAATAAATACTTAATATCCTGAATCCAACTTCCGACATGGTTCTTTGACATTTAAGGGTGAAGATAGATGTTGATGAGTACTGCACCCAAGCTTGTGAGGCCTCTGCACCAAAGCTGCCTTCAAAAGAGTCAGAAGTATTGTTTGGTGCAGTGGCTTCCCCGACTCCCTTAGGATATGAGCATTCTCTCTCTGAAACTAGGCCCCACCTTGGGCCCTGCCACCGGGCTCCCCGGTCCTCTCTTTTAAAAAAAAAAAAAAGATTTATTTATTTTATGTATATGAGTATACTGTTGCTGTCTTCAGACACACCAAAAGAGGGCACCAGATCCCATTACAGATGGTTGTGAGCCACCGTGTGGCTGCTGGGATTTGAACTCAGGACCTCTGGAAGAGCAGTCAGTGCTCCTAACCGCTGAGCCATCTCTCCAGCCCTCCCGGTCCTCTCTTATCATACTTAGTCCTAACATTTTTCGGTCCATTTCTTTCTACGAGCTATTAATTATTGAGGTCTCCAGTGCATCTACAGCCTTATCGCTAGCCTCAGTTTCCCTCCTTGGTTGGGTACCGCAGCCTTCTCCTGGCTGCCATCACTTGCTTGCTTGTGTTAAGATGTCTCGCTCTCCCTGTTACACGGTGGGACCCCTCAGCTCAGCCCCCGCCCTGCTCACTTGCCTTTTGTTGAAGGCTCCTTGCTTTCTGTCTCCCTACATGAAAACCTTAGACACATTTTGTGTATTTGTCTCAAACTCTAGCAATCCACTTGGCTGCTGACTTCTGTTCGGTTTTTCTTCTCCAACTTCCAGATTATTTTTTGTGTTGCGGTGTCTGCTGGTGTGTTATGTTTGAATAACTGGCTTTCTGTCTATAACTCTTCAGTCTGTGTCGTACCCTGACCTTGGAGTTATTTTTAAAAATATGAGTCTGACCAAGTCACTTAGCTGTCAAAGTTCTTGGGTTCTCAAGAGAGGCGGTAGTGGCACACACCTTTAATCCCAGCACTCTAGAGGCAGGTGGATCTCTGTGAATTGGAGGGCAGCCTGGTCTACAATGCGAGTTCCAGGACAACCTGGCCTACATCCAGAACCCTGTCTCGAAAAACCAAAGCCAACCAACCAACCAACCAACCAAAAAAACCATTAGGTTCTCCATTGCCCCTAAATACAATTTAAAGGAAAAGGGTTGTGGACATAGCTTAACATGATAGAGACTTACCTAGCATGAGTCTCTGAGTTCAACTCCCAGTGAAGTAATAAAGTTAAGGACCTACAGGGACCTTTCCAGTCTGTGACTGTCTTTCCTGGTTTCCTCCCCTCTCCCTTTACCCACTTTGGGTGTCGTTGTTGATTTGCTCAACTCATGAGATACATTCTCATGCCTCTGTGCCTGTGTTTTTGCTGGCACAGTGTAGTCCTGAAGTGTGCCTTTTGTCTGCCACATGCTCTGTGTGTTGTGTACCTGAACACCTCATTCAAATAAAAAACCCCACCGTGAAAATTTCCTGAAACCTCTGCGTCTCTCCCCTAACCTGAGGAGACGACACGGTTTTTCTTCTCTGTTGGTTCTGACGCTGTTTGGTCATGTGTCGGATTCTGCTAGGTTATGAGTTCCTTGAAGAGCAGACAGTGTCTTGTTCCCATGGAGACTCTGGTGCCCGACTCACTCCCTGGCTCCTGGGCGATAGTCTAGAAATGCTGACCGAACTGGGTAATTTCTGGAATATTCAACACTGTGCTAAAACAAAATAGGCGGCTACAGAAGGGCTGGTGGAATTACTAGCTACTCATGAGTGAAGCTAAGAGGCAAGGACTGCTTCAGAGGAGAGTGGGGGCTCTTCCCACCTCAGCTTCCTCCAGTGCTTTCCACCTGTGGGGAGGAAAGGTAACAGCTGGTGTTAGCAGGCACCATCCCGCTGCTCTTTATTCATCAGTTATACAGTCCCTCCCACCTCATTTTTCAGTGGCTGTTTGATGTTGACCCTCAGAATGCAGTGATGAAAGACTCTTTGATGGCCGCCCTAGACTCATCTATGTAAGATTTGTTTTATAAGGGGGAAGAGTTAAGGAACACATTTCTGAAAAACAAAAACAAAAACAAAAACAAACAAACAAAAAACCCTCCGATATTCCTATAGAGAAGTTTTGATTTCCTGGGTACATTGGTCTGTAGATGTACGTAGTGGAAGCCATATTGTATAAGGCTATAGTGCTTACCAGTTGATTGGTTTTGCTTTCATTTCTGCCTTACCCTTACACAAAGCGTGTTTCACCAATGGCTGGACTCACTAACATTCTGCTTGCTCAGGCCTTTGGGTGTGTTTTGTTTCCTTTAACAAAACTCTCAGTCATAGACACTCCCACTCCTGCCCCATTCAGTGCCTAGGGATAAGCAGGAGCAGGTGATTGGTTGCCAAAGTCACTGAGTGGGGTGAGGAGGCCCCCATAAATATGTGTGGAGGGTCCGAGGTGAACCGATAAACAGTAGGAAGGCCTGTGTGAATGGAGTCTTGAGGGCAGGAAGGAACTCGGCCGGGGAAGTGGGCTAGGATCTCAGTGTGTTCTGAGGGGCAGAATAGTGAGGCCGACGATAGATAAGCAGATATAGCAGTCAACACGCTTGACCGTGTATGAGAGTCGACTAAATGCATAGGAGCTTCTAGAAGGTCTAGGAAGCCATGAAAACCAGTAATCATCCTGTTGCAAGATACTAGGTGCCACAGCAGAGGTCACCGGTCACAGTCCAGCTGCCAGTGGCTCGGCTGGGTATGCCTTTGAAGGAGTGATCCTCTTCATGTTGGGAGCCGGTCTCCTTTGTAGTGTTCTGGCGCTCTCTGGTCTCACTTCTCATTTAAACTGTAGGGTCCTACATACCGACTGAGTAGATCAAATTCTGTAGGTGCCGACTGAAACTGCTCGGATGGAAGAGGGTGCCTTCATTGCGTGGAGTTCTGAGAAGAATGGAGGCGTTTTTGTTTACAGGTGCAGGGACTAAGGTGTCATGCTAGAATACAAGCCAAGAACTCTGGGAGAGGAAGTTGAGTATCCTCCTCCAAGACAGAAACCCACACCTAGGAGGACAAACCAGGTCATTTGCATTGCAAAACTGGGTGAAGTCACTTTGCCCAGAGACTGGAAAAGTACTCAGCTGCTGTAGTGCAGCTGGGCTCCTCTCACCCAGGCTGCCTGAGCGCAGGGGGTGAGCATAGTAGAGAAGTTAACACGGTTTTGCACTCTCAGTGTAGCAATTCACTGGCAGCCTGGGCTCGGCGGCTCTCACTGCTTCTGACCCAGAAAACACTCAGAAAATGACTGCAGTGAATCGCTCGTCTTCAAGGTGAAGCTCTCGGGTTGGAGAGGAACGCAGACTGGCTTCCCGAGGGTTGGATACTTCCTGCCTCCGCTGGGAGCCAGCTTTGTTTATACTGTAGCCCCAAGGAAGTCGTTTTCTGTCTCACCCGGTCTGCACCAGCAAAGAGAGCCTTCTGCTTGTTTTGCATACGCCAAGCACCTCCTCTGCAGGAGGGACAGAATGAATCGGGAGCTAAAAACTTCTGGCAGTCATAAGTCTTTGCAAACAGCGGAGTCTAGTGAGCAGCGCGTTTGGTTGGCAAGTGATCATTTCAGACTACACTTGCTTTCTCTGTCTATAAAGCAACAGGGATGCTTTCTCGTTGAATCCGGGAAGAGGATGGAGATGAAGTTGCGGCTACGTTTTCTCTCTCAAAACCTGATGCTTGAGGCATCAGAACTCAAAGAAAGATGGTCTGTAGATAAAATGTACTCAAAAAGCACCTTGCATACTTAGCAGAACCCTTAGAACCATCCCTGGAAAACATCTGATACCATTGTTTGTTTGTTTGTTTCTTTTGTTTTGTTTTGTTTTTGTTTTTCGAGACAGGATTTCTCTGTGTAGTCCTGACTGTCCTGGAACTCACTCTGTAGACCAGGCTGACCTCGAACTCAGAAATCTGCCTGCCTCTGCCTCCCAAGTGCTGGGATTAAAGGCACGTGCCACCACTGCTCGGCTGTTTGTTTCTTTTTAAGTTTCTTCGTTTCTCCCTCCCCCTCCGCCTTCTATTTTTAATTTTATGAGTATGGGTGTTTTGCCTATATGCATGTCTATCCACTACATGCATGCTTGGTGCCTATGGAGCCCAGAAGAGAGCATCAGCTCTGCTGGTCCTGGAGTTACAGATGATTTTTAGCTGTAGGACTCTGTATGTGGAGCCCAGGTCCTCTGATTCGTGGTCTCTGTGGAGCCCAGCCTTCTTACCTGCTCTCCTGTCCTCTTCCTTCTTAGTCTTTACAGTTTCTAACATTTGTTTGTTCATTTGTATGTGTGCTGGGTGAGGGTGGCTCCTGCCACTGTGCTCATGTGGAAGTCAGAGGACAACTTGGGGAGTCACTTATCTCTTTCTGTCACGTAGCTACAAGAATGGTTAGTCTCGGCGAGCACCTTTCCTGATGATCCAGCTCTTAGACCCTGCCTCTACAAATTTTTATTTTATTTTATTTTTTATTTTTATTTTATTTATTTATTTTAGAAATTATAAAATGAGCAGATACCCGTGATAAAAAGAAGTCAAGCTGTGTAGAGTAGTACAGATGTTTTGCTTGATATGATCAACACTACTAGCAATGTCTTGTATTTCTGTGCTAGGCATATATGCACATAGCTGCCAATTTGTGAATATTTGTGTAGGTGAATATCTGTGTGCATGTAGATGTGTGTGTTCTTTTGCTTTTGTTTTTTTGTTTGTTTTTGTTGTTGTTTGTTTATTTTCATTTTTATTTTTATTTTCTTTTGTTGAGGCTGGGTCTCACTACATAGCCCTGACCAGTTAGAACTCCCTCTGTAGACCACGCTGGCCTTGAACTTACAGAGATCTGCCTACCTCTGCCTCCTGGGAACTGGGATTAAAGGCATGTGGCACTCCTGGCCCTACATATTCATTCTTAACAGGTTCACAGCACCTGTTACATGGTAATTTTTAGAACAGAAGGCGAGACTATAGAATCTGAGTTCTAGGTTCATGATGCTGAAGTAGGAATCCCTACTTTTAGAAGTATAGAAGGATACTTCTGACAAGGTCACATGATCCACACAGTTAGAGAACTCTGACACTTTGCCTTTATTTGTTTCTACCAACTTCTAACTCATATGCCTGGGGCCTTCCAGGAGCTTCAAGTACCTTGACTCCTTTAGTTTGCAAGACAGTCAGAGGATGAGATATCACCATTCCCATTTTACTGATGGGGAAACTGAGGCTAGTCAAGCCAGGTTTACTTGAGATCATACAGTTGAATGCTAGGCCCCTGGGTATGTAAAAAACAAAACAAAACAAAGCATGTAAAATCTAGTTCTTTAGCATGGGTTGTTTTAAACATAGCTAGTAATTCACCATGAACACAATAATGACATGGAAAGCTAAGTTGTGATGGAGCCAAGACAGATGTGGTGCAGGGAGGTGAGAGACAATGATCAGCTGCTCTTCGAGCACTTGTCCTCTGGTATGTGCTAGGCTCTATGGGAAGGACAGAGGCGATTGATGTACATCCCTGCTCCTGAGAGGCTTATGGTATAACAGAAAGCAGAGTCAGGTAGGTCCTGAGCTGCAGCATGCTCTAGGGCCTTCAGGAAGCAGAACTGGTCTGGGCTAGGAACACAGAGGAGGCGGAGACAGCCTTTGCCAAAGAGCTTGAGAAACAAGCGGGAGAGCTGGCATTGAATGGGCCAAATGGAATGTCCTACGAACAGGGAGACACAGGTAAAGGATGAGTGAGAATGATGGAAGAATCCAGAGGTTTGCTGAGGCTAGACGGTAACAGTCCTTGACACAGAGACTGACCACGAGTGAGCTTATAGATCCTTAGGGTAGCATCAGAATTTTTGGGAGATTGTTTTGAGGCTTTAGCAGAGGATCCCAGCGACTCATAGACCCTTGAGCAAAGAGTGAGCCTCCTTTATCAGGGTATTCTGGACCTGGGAGGGATGGAGGGAGGGAGCGAGAAGAGAGCAACGGAGTGACAGATGTCACCGTCAGATCCCCCTCAATCCACTGCAGCTGTGAACAGGGGATTGGTATCTATTAAGATGTCATGGAGAAATAGAATGAGGGCTCGAGACTTAAACTGATGCAGTAGGAATGGCATAGAAGAGGTGAACACAAGGGCCTCTGAGAAAGCCAGTGCCTGGACTTCCTGTGGGATTAGTGAAGCCCTTGTGTCCATCTGTATAGGTACCATTGCATAAAGGACCAAAGGTCTTACAAGCAGAAACCTCTTTAGTTAAATATGTTTTGACATCCAAAAATATTCGAAAGAATCTGTCATAGCAGGACACACTTGTGATCCCAGCAGGAGGGAAAGAGAAACAAAAGGATCAGGAGTTCAAGGCCAGCTTGTGCTTATCTTTAAAAACCCACACCAAATAAAACAACAATTTTTTTTTTTTTGAAAATGTCTTCTATTTCTGCAGTGAAACACCATGATCAAAAAGGAAGTTGGAGTGGAAAGAACCCTTTGGCTTATGGTTCCAGATCATAGTCCATCACTGGTGGACAGGAATTCAAGCAGGGCTGGAACCTGGAGGCCGGAGCTGATGCAGAGGTCATGGAGGGATGCTGCTTACTGGCTTGCTTCCCATGGCTTGCTCAGCCTGCTTTCCTATAGAACTCAAGGCTGTCAACCCAGGGATGGCACCACCCACCATGGGCTGGACCCTCCCTCATTAATCACTAGTTGAAAAAATGTTTTACAGCTGTAGCTAGCACATGGAGGCATTTCCTCAAGTGAGGCTCCTTCCTCCTCCTAGATGACTCTAGCTTGTGCCAAGTTGACATCTAAAGCCAGCCAGGACAGAAAAGATTTTCAAATTTTTCTTAACTTTGATTTTAAAAAGCTCATTTTGTACTGACAAGAGAGTTCTTTTTCCACGTACAATCCAAGAGCGTTCTCTTCGGTCCCAAACGTTAAAAGCATTTTGACAAGTATAGGATCACCTTAGGAGGGGATCAGAGGAGTCTTGAAAGAGGCTTAAACTTGTTGGTCACACTGCCAGTAGTGAACTGAGAGCTGCTGAAATGGTCAGCCTTCTAGCTCTGGTATCTAAGAGGTTGACATTGCTAATTTCTGAAGACTTTGGGCCTGGGGAGGAGATTCAAAGACAGAATTCAGTATTTAGATGTTTGGTGGGAAGTCTTAGTACTTGTGCCTGGAGAGCTGCTCCAGGGATTTTGGTCCAGGGAGGGGCTGGGAAGGGGTGGGGTGTCCGTTTAACAGCCCTTAGCATGGTGGATGGGATAGGATCATGTGAGAGGCAGCACAGAGGTCTTGATTTTGAGTAACGCATCAGCTGAGGCAGAACACCTAGTAACTGTGACAATGATGTAACGCACTAAGGGCGAGAATCTAGGAAAAACCGAGTGATGGAAATCCAGTTCCAAGAAATGGAGTCTCAGGCAGGTGAAGGATCATCCTCAGAAGAGAATAAGAGGACCATTCGCTTTAAAAGAGGTTTCTCTGACCCTCGAGAAAGCTGTGGAGGAGGATCAGAATTTGATTATCAGGAATTACAGGGTAAAGCCCAAGTGATTTCCAGCTGCTTTTCTGAAAACTGGATGGATGAGGATGGTTTGAAATGGGTCAAGGGTGTCTGCATGTGGAGAAGAGGAGAAGGGGAAAGAGCCCTGGGAAGCAAGTGGAGATGAAATGGCTCCTAGCAATGAGAGAAGGGGTTAATGAACAATGGGATGTTTTCAGGGCCAAAAAGCATCAAGTGCTGAAGAAGCAATCCTCTCACTATATACAACTCTTCTGTAGTTGAAGCCCCTACTACTTGGCAGATAGCACGGTAGTATCAGGTGGTGGGTCCTGTGGTTGTTAGCACAATGCCATGTATATTTATGTGAAGCTATGAGATCTCCACACACACTCACGGGCTCAGTTGACCTTCATGGCCAGAGGCTGTGTTTATCAACAGAACAGTGGGTTTCCTAGTGGCTGTTCTCAGCGTCCTGGGGAAGGTTTTTCTTTTTAGGGCTCTGTTATGAGGCTTATGGCATATGAGAAGGCAATGTGTAAGAAGACTCAAAGCTGGGTTACAAGGTGAGCCATCTTTCCTATCACATACTTGCACCCAACTAGGCCCCACCCTTCCCTTTCTGGGTCCCTCTCCCCCAGTTCTGTTTCTGCTGAAACTGAGGACCTGTACATTTTTTTTTCTGGGACTCATCCTGAGCTTCTCGATGTTCTGTAAGCCAAATGAATATATGATGACCCTTTAGGGGAAACAAAGGGGCTCGTTCAAGGAGCCGGTGAAAGATGATTCTCTGGGATGGTGATAAGAGAGGATTCTGTTTCCCCGAGAGCGCTCTGGGTGTGAACGTTCTTTCTTTGCTTGGCTTGGACTTGGCGTGTCAATGGAGGACTTCCCTCCTGCCTAATGAACAGGGGGCTTTCTCTGCTAAGAAGCCCAGCTCCGAGGGATCACCTCAAATTCTGTTTTGAAGAAGGAGAGGAGTCCAGACATCAGCCCATAGTTGATTTAACTGTGTTAGTTTTTAGGAGTTGAAAGTATTTTGTTTGTGGGAAATATTAATTCCTTTAAATTTGAGGCAGTTTTATCCTGTTCTCATTAAGATGAAACATTAAGATACATTTGTTCTTAGTGACTTTTCCAGGAATGCTGTTTTGACTACTGATGTCATACAAAGTTTTAGTAATATAAAATACTACACACACACACACACACACACACACACACACACACATATACACACACGAGAATTGGCATTGTCTACCTTCCCTATCCTACACACACACACACACACACACACACACACACACACACACATGAGAATTGGCATTGTCTACCTTCCCTATCCTACACACACACACACACACACACACACACACACACACACACACACACACGAGAATTGGCATTGTCTACCTTCCCTACCCCAAGTATTCACTATACCTTGATGGTTATTCTTCTAATACTTTAGAACTGATATTTATAAAACAATTGCTACTTATTTTCTTTTTTACAGAAAACACTTTAACACTACATACTTTAATACATTATTTATTTTTGTTTTGTTTTTTGTCTTGTTTTTTGAGACAGAGTTTCTCTGTGTAGCCCTGGCTGTCCTGGAACTCACTCTGTGGACCAGATTGGCGATGAACTTAGAGAGATCTGCCTGCCTCTGCCTCTCAAGTGCTGGGATTAAATGTGTGTGCCACCACTGCCTGGCACATTAGTTTATTTATTAGTACATAAAGGTCATCTTTTTTACCTATATAACTATAGATCTACTTTATACAAAATTGTTCCATTGTGCCTGGCAGTGGTGGTGCATGCCTTTAATCCCAGCACTTGGGAGGCAGAGGCAGGCAGATTTCTGAGTTCGAGGCCAGCCTGGTCTACAAAATGAGTTCCAGGATAGCCAGGGCCACATAGAGAAACCCTGTCTCAAAAAACAAAAACAAATGATTTTTCCTGGGGCACAGGGGGAGTCCTTGCCTCTTCTCCCAGGCATGATCCGGGCACTGATTTTTTTTCCTATAAAGATTGTTTAGTCCAAATGACCTCATTTTGCTTGGTTCTCCTGCCCTCCCTCTGGCCTTCTCCCACTGATGTGCTTGGTGCCCCCTTGCCTTTCTTTAGCTCTCTCCTCATCCAGAGTCACCTGTGGGTGTCTGGGTTTGACTTATCTTCCCAGTGGGGCCTCCCACTGCCCATGGTCTGATCTCATTTGTGTCTCTGCCTGTATTTCTTAATTTCTCTAGATGGTGCCCTTGTTAGAAACTGGCAGCTTCTCCGGCAGTCTCCTCTGCTGGAGACTCTGTCTGGAGAGAGGGAGAGAAGGAGAGAGGGAGAGAAGGAGAAAGGGAGAGAAGGAGAGAGGGAGAGAAGGAGAAAGGGAGAGAAGGAGAAAGGGAGAGAAGGAGAGAGGGAGAGAGCAATGCATTAAACTTACTGCTTCCCCACATCACCTGTCCTGCCTGCCTTTTAAAAGATTTAAATAAATGTCCAGCGTAACCCAGCTGCCAGAGCTGCCTCCGTGTCTGACATCACCCAGTACTCCTTGCCCTCTGTCTGTGGTACAGTGAGTAGTACATTTCCACTCTTCCCGAGGTGACTTCATTCCTAGTAGAAGCTCCTGCCATGGCAGGAGAAAGTTCGATCCTAGCCGACTGTGAATCCAGGTTCTAGCACTTACTAGGTGTGTGGCTACCGCAGGCCATGAGATCTTTGAAAGCTTCATTTTCCTCCTTGATGGGTTATTCTGAGTAAACTAGATTAGATTAGATTAAAGGCAGGTTTATTGGGAAGCTACTCTTGGGAAGGTGAGTTTGCTGGCCCCAAGGACCAAGGCCAGGGAAGTTGCCATGGGGAAAGGGGGGATGGCGAGTGAGAAGCACAAGTGTATGGATTAGGAGCTTCTGGACCCAGTCCCTGGGCTGGAAAGTTCAAGGTTGGGGGCAGGGTATGCCAGGTAGGGACTGAGGGATGCTGGGAGAACCTGGAGGTCAGGTCTTCAACGGTATGTAAAATATGCACCTCAGTCCCTTGTCCCCGGGGCCCAAAACCAAACACTCCTTACTAAAATAGGGGATAGATAACAATATCCACCTGACAGACAGGTGTCGGCTATGCTACGATATGGACACACATGTGCCTCAGATGCCTGCCTGGCACATGGTCAGTGAGCCACAACTGCTGTCGCCACTGTAGCTGGGCTTTCTTTATCAGATTTGCTAGTGCAGAGCTGATCTCTCACGTCGTAAGGGATCAAAAGCTCAGCGTGTCCGAGGTCCTTTCACGTAACATAAACATTTTGACAACGAGTGCAGCTCTTATTTCTGGCGATAGTAAATGCAAAACAAATGGTTAGTGAAACAAACATTTAGGGCAAGAATTCAGGTATCTGAAGTCCCCTGTGTGTGTGTGTGTGTGTGTGTGTGTATGTGTGTGTGTGTGTGTGTGTGTGCGCGCGCGCGCGTGTGCGCGCGCACGCATGTATATAAATTCACACGTGTGCTCACGCATGTATATATGTACACACATACATATATCTAGCACATAGTTTTACTATGTAGCCCTCTTTGACCTGGAATTCACTATGTAATCCAGGCTATCCTCAAGTTCAAGGTGGGCCTGCTGCCCTCTGCTTCTATAGTGCTGGAACTACAGGTGTGAGCCACCACACTCAGCCCTAATTTGTAATACAGAGAGATTCGTTTTTTCCTTTCAGACCCAGTGGCTCTCAGAATCTGAGTTGGCTTTTTTGGTGTTTGGGTTTTTTCTGTCTGTCTGTCTTTCTTTCTTTCTTTCTTTCTTTCTTTCTTTCTTTCTTTACTTCCTTCTTTCTCCTTCTATAGTCCAACAGTTGTTAGAAGATGTTCTTTGTGACTTGATTGTGGGCACCAATGTGCACCCCAGAGCTTCTAAGCCAAGACTTTGCTCTCTGTCTCCAGGGTTTTTCATAGATTACTACGGCATTGTTTGTGTATGCTGGTTGCTTGCAGGGATCACGCTGCATGCTGGGGTTTCGTGCTGGGTGACCTTGAGTTCCTTGGTTGGAGATCCAGCGGTCAACATGTCAATAGCGGCTGCAGCTTGCATGCCATGTCATGAACAGTAGCCCCTGAGAGTAGCTCTGCACTACTTAAAGCTGAGTTGCCCCTGCTCTGTGTATATGTACATGTATGTGTGATGTGTGTGCATGTGTGAGTGTGTGTACATAAATGTGGTATGTGTGTGCATGTGAGGTGTGTGCATGTGTGGTGTGTGTGCAAACGTGATATATGCATGTGTGCTGTGTGCAAATGTTTATGCAGGTGTGGTGTGTGCTTGTATGTATGATGTGTGCATGTGTGAGTGTGTGTGTGTGTGCACGTGTGGTACGTGTGCATGTATGTGTGTGTGCAAATGTGCTGTATGCATGTGTGCTGTGTGTTTTGTAATTATAAAAAGATAAAGAAGTATAAGATATGTTCTATGGGGGTGTGGTAAGGTATAGGGGAAGAGGGTGCCTCAGCGGGCCCATGCTGAGGCATCCCTTCCCGCTGAGGGACCAGCCACAGGATGGTATAGTATAGAATAGAGTTTATTCAGGGCATGGGGAGGGGAGTTAAGAGGGTAGCAGAGGCAGAGAAAGGCAGAGAGAGAGAGAGAGAGAGAGAGAGAGAGAGAGAGAGAGAGAGAGAGAGAGAGGAGAAGGGAAGGGAAGGGAAGGGAAGGGAAGGGAAGGGAAGTAGAGGCTGGCCATGACCACATGGAGAGAGGGAGGAAGGGAATGGAGAGGGGGGAACAAGGAGGTAAGAGGCAAGAGAGAGGCAAGAGTAAGAGAGTAAGGGGGGGGGGACAAGCAGCCCCTTTTATAGTGGGCTAGGCCTACCTGGCTATTGCCAGGTAACTGTGGGGAGGAGCATACCTGGCTGTTGCCAGGTAACTCTTAGGGGTGGAGTACAGACAGAATGCCAACTGTGTGTGTATATGTGTGAGTATAAATGTGATGTGTGTGCATGTGCGCTGTGTGTATGTGTAAGTCCATGAGTGTGTGGTGTGTCTGCATATATCTGTGGTATGTGCACATGTGTGGTATGTGTGTATGTGTGTGTGCAAATGTGATATATACATATGTGCTGTGTGCATGTATGTGTAAGTGTATACAAATGTGATGTGTATGCATGTGTGGTATGTGTATGTGTGTAGCGTATACTGTGGGTGTGTGTGCTTATGTGTGTATGTGTATTTTTACAGTGTATGTACATGTGCAGGTATGCTTACTTATACAGGCATGTGTAGAGGCCAGAGGCTGATGTTGGCATGTTTTCCTCCATTACTTCTCTGTGGTATTGTTTGGGGAACCATTTTAGCTGGAGGGGCTTACCTGCAGCCCATGGAACCCACCTGTCTCCATCTCCTCTCCCACGTTGCTGGGGTTACTGGCAGGCTCTGCCATGTCCAGCTTTTTATGTGGGTGCTAGGGATCCAAACTCAGGTTTTCATGCTTGGACACTAAGTAGTCTGCCCGCCGAGTCATCTCTCCAGCCACGCATAGCCTCTTTGGAAACAGTCCAAAAGAGTTTATAGCCAGAATAAACTCTTGCTATAGAGCTGAGGATGACTTTGAAGCTGTGATCCTCTTGCCTCCACCTCCCAATTGCTGAGATCACAGGTGTGAGTCACCACACCCAGTTTGTGTGGTATCAGGGAATCAAACTCAGGACTATGTGTGTGTAAGCCCAGCATGGTACCAACTGAACTACACCCTCAGTCTCCCTAGAGAGGAGCCCATCTCATTGACCAGTGTGTGCTCCTCTCCCAGTGTTGGAAATTGAACCCAGAACCTTGCATATGCTAGACTACTGAGCTACAGTCCTTCACTTCGGGAGGTGACTTGAACCCCTGATCAAGGTGGGCATTCTATGGACTGGGTCATTGCCCAGAGTGTAGTCTGTATTTTGCTTGGGAGGAGTTGGTAACCTCAAGGCATATGGTTTGCAAAGTCTGTTCAACCAATTGGGTAGTTAAGAAGGCTTCTGTGAGTGTGAGAAGTGATCTGCCCTGGAATGGATCCCAAAGGTATTGACCCATCTGAGTGTCCCCTTCAGAATCTTGGAGCTTTGGCCTCCTTGAGGAAGCTGGCTAGGCCTCCTGGGTAGCAAGGTGCAGTGCTTGTGCTGTGAAAGTTGGATTCTCATAACAGGGAAGGAACTTGGCCATGGGCTCCTCTCTCTGGGTGGGCAGGATGTCCCCTCTCAGGTGGCAGACAGCTGCCAAGAGTCCTGATGGGGGAAGGTCAGGAAAGACTCTTGGTCCCAACCCGTTAGACTTTGTAATGTGAATCAGGAAGCTTTCTTCTCGAGGACAGAGGTTCCCAGGGAAACAGCAGCAGCGTTGTCTGCTCTTGCAGGGAGGTGCCTGGACAGCCAGCCTTCTGCTCTTAGCCGGTGACCCTGCTTAAGGCAGGGGAGCTACGGAACCTAGCATTAGCACAGTTTTCTTTCCTTCGATGCTTCCCCTCTCTTTTCTTTCCTGAACCAGGCAAGTAGGCTGCAAAGCCAGCTGGGCCATGCATGTCCTTGCCATCTGCTAGGCCTCCCTCCTCGGACTGGGGCCTGGGTGGTGGCCAGTGTTCCTGCAGCTCTGTGTCCCAGCCTGGGAGCCTCTCAGTGCACTGAGCAGGTGTTCTACAGGGGGACCTGGCACCCTGAGATCAGCTCCCGCTGCAGCGCTTGCCACAGGAGCACTGAGGAGCTCCAGGAGGCCCCTCTGGTGCCAGGGAGAAGAGGCAAATATCATGTCTCTCCCGTGGGTGACTAGATAGACCTTCCACTCCTCCTCCTTTTTCTGTATATGTGGCTTCATGAGTTTTGTGGCCCAGATAGATCCAAGAACTGTGGAAGAATTCATGTCTGGAGGCCATTGAGAAGAATTCTCATTTTTCTCCAGGCCATTGTGTTGTGCCAGAACTCAGGAGACTATATATAATATTTGGAACCTTGTGAGAGGAGTATTTTGTCTGATGCAACCAAGCACCCTCTTTATCTCCCCAAACCCAATGAATAGCTGGTTAGTGGTAGTTAGCAGGGTTAAGGATAGAGTTCAGATGGTGGAGTGATAGCTTGGCATGTATGACCCCATGGATTTGATCACTAGTTATGAAACACACATGCACTTGCACACACTCTTGTACACACATGCATATATACACGCACACATACATCCTAGCAATGAAACACCACACACACACACACACACACACACACACACACACTTACACACACACACAGTTTCATATGTCACAAAGGATAACAACAGGATGTATTTTCCTCTGGTGCTGGGCCAATGTCTCTATGCCGGCGCCCCTATGGAGTCATCTTTCTTCTTTCTTCTATAGATGCTCTGTTGCCCTCCTTTCCCCCTTTATTTACCCTCTCCTTTTGCCTTTCGAAGATTTTGCTGCTCTTTCATTTGATGCACTGTTCCTTTGATGACTTGGAAGCCCTTTACCTGCTTGGTAGAGTGTTGTCTCCTTCCTGGAGCCAACTGGTTCCAGGTGTCCCTGCTGTCATTTGACCAGAGTGGCTGTAAAGGGCACCCGCTTGCTGGAGAGTTGCCCCGAGTTAAGGGCAAAGGCCCCAAGGATGATGTCATTCAGGTGCCACTCTCGGAAGAGATGGTTGAGGAGCCAACTCCAACCTAGGGACAGCAGCAAGCCTTGCAGCCTGCCCTCCGGGCACATGGATCATTTGCAGGAGAGCTTGTGGGGTGAGATGCCACGACTGTTTCCTTACCAGGAAATGGTACCACATTTCTCAGTTTTCCTCTTAAAGAAGTGCAAAAAGCCTTGAGCTGGAGTAGGGTGGAGCCTTCCAGCATCCTGGACTGGGGAATAATTTGAGGAGGTAACCTCTTGTCCGTGTGTCTTTCTTGTTAATGCCGCAAAGCCAACTGAAGTATTATTGAGAGGGAGTTGAAAGTTGTACCCTCTGGAGAGGGCATCCATCCCCACCGAAGGCTCTGCACAGCTATGGCATGGTTTTGCACAGACTTTACATTTTTTCTAAGTACTCACTCTGTGAGATACTAGGGTAGTAAATGCTAGAACCACTGACAAACTCTTCAAGGCCGACACGTAGGCTCGAGTCTTCAGTCTTTCCCGACTTGCTGTTTTCCTCTGGTCTTTAGACAACGCTAGTTTTGTTGTTGGTGTTTTTTCCACTGGCAGAAACTATCCCTTGGCCCTGTGCCACTGTCTAGCCATCCTTGAAGCTCCATAATGTTTTGAAGGAATGGGCTGTCTTCACAATTCTGCTACTCAAGCCACTGGGAGTCTGTCTGCACAGTTCTGCTGAAGCTACCCTGGATGTGGTCCCACTTGGGAATAGATTTGATTCTCTGGGACATCAGAGACCATTGTCTGCCCCCTGCTGTGAGGGCAAGCTGCTGCCTCCTCCTCCTCCTCCTCCTCCTCTTCTTCTTCCTC
>JADRCD010170942.1:52781-65446 GCA_019843815.1 Montemys delectorum
ACTTCTTCTTCTTCTTCTTCTTCTTCTTCTTCTTCTTCTTCTTCTTCGATTCTCTGGGACATCAGAGTCCATTGTATGCCCCCTGCTGTGAGGGCAAGCTGCTGCTTCCTCCTCCTCCTCCTCCTCCTCCTCTTCTTCTTTGTTTGTTTGTTTGTTTTTGTTGCTGCTTTGGTTTTTTGAGACAGGGTTTCTCTGCATACCCCTGACTGTCCTGGAACTCACTCTGTAGACCAGGCTGGCTTCAAGCTCAGAAATCCACCTGCCTCTGCCTCCCAAGTGCTGGGATTAAAGGCGTGCACCACCACCGCCTGGTGAGGGCAAATTTCTTTCTTGATCATATCCTCTCCTGTCTTGCCTTGTTCTTCTATGGATTCTTTGGCATAGCTAAGGATGGGTTCCTAGGGTCTATCTCAGCTCCCATTCTGGGCATCCTATATCTCTTCTGGACCAATAGTCTATTCTCAGCTCCTGTTTTAGGCCTCCTGCACCTCTTATGGACCAATGTTGTCTACTTTGGGTGTTTTTGCTGCCATCTATTTAGTGACAGGCAACTCCAATCTCTCTAGTTTTCAGCCATTTCTCTATTCTTTGCAACTTGGATAGCTAGTGACAAGCTAAATATTTCTACCCAGACATCCCACAGACCATCCAAGATCTACTGTGCAGTTTGAACATGCTCTTTCCCCACTCTTTGCCTTTCCAACACTTCAGATTCCAGGAAACCATTTAAAGGCTATTTGCCCAGGGAAGCCCCCCTCTATCCCCAAGTGAGAGGAGGATTTTCAGTTAGCATTCTCCCTAATACCTGTACACATCCACAGCACTCCACAATTGGTAAATTATCAATTATTTTGAGTAATTCACTGTCTGTTAATCTCTATCACTGGACTGAATGCACCGCAAAACCAAAAAACTTCTGTATTTTGCTTCAGTGCTCCATTCCCAGCACCTAACTCTATGGCTCACCCAGGCCCATGGGTCACACAGACCATGGTTCACACAGGCCATGGCTCATACAGACCATGGCTCACACAGGCTCATGGCTCATACAGGCCACACCGGTCATAGCTCACACAGGCACCCAAAGTGGACAGATCATTCATTAGCCCCCTACTTGCTATTTCTAGCCGCCCACTAATATTCTCTACAATTTTGTAAATAGTCTTGGGCTTGGCTTGCCTATACTACCATGCTAATATCTCTTTTAGTTTGTTTTGTTTTTCAAGACAGAGATCTCTGTGCAGCCCTAGCTGTCCTGGAACACACTTACTCACTTTGTAGGTCAGGCTAGCCTCCAACTCAGAGATCCACCTGCCTCTGCCTTCTGAGTGCTGAGATCATGACATGAGTCACCACCCCAGGCCCATACTACTATCTTAGGTATTCCCCTGCCCTTTTAAATCTACCTCTGTTAGGCCAGAAACCAACCTACCCGTACCGCTCCACTTGAAGCCCTCTGTTGGCTCCATGCTATTTGTCTGTCTCCCCTCCCGTTCTCTCTCCCCTTCAAGCTGCTTCCAGCTTCTGTGTCGAAGCTGCTTCTTCCTTCCACGGGCTGTGGCTTTGACTTTCCCCTTCCTAGGAAAGCCCTTATCTAGATTGCCTCTTTTTTCTCTTATGCTCAAGTATGCTTAGGTAACTCCCTCCCTCTCTCGCCTCCCTTCCTCTCTTCCTCTCCCCTTCCTTCCTTAATTCCTTCTTCTCTTCCCTCTCTCCTTCCTTCCTTCCTCTCTCTTTTCTTCCTTCCTTTTTTTTTTTTTTTAACAACATGTCTCATGTAGCCCAGGGTGGCCTTCAAAGTCACTGTGCATCTGAAGGTAACACTGACCTCCTGATCCTCCCTCTTTGGTCTCCTGAGATCTGGACCTGCAGCTGTGTGCCGCCTTACCTGGTTTATGAAGTACTGGGGCTTGGTCAGTGCTTGGCTCCATCCATGATTCCCTTCCTTCTTGAAACTCTGATCTCCACCTACCCACCCTGTAGACAGCTTGTTTCCTCTGCTGTGCTGCACCGATACTGGGAATTTCTCTGTGTCTCACCACATTTTTACAGCTATCTCAAAGGCAGGAACATGGTTTTTGTTGGTTGTTTGGTTGGTTAGTTTTTAGAGACAGGGTTTTTCTGTATAGTCCTGGCTGTCCTGGAACTAACTCACTCTGTAGACCAGGCTGGCCTCGAACTCACAGATCCTCATGCCTCTGCCCACCAAGTGCTGGGATTAAAGGTGCGCACCACCACTGCTCAGCTAGGAACATGGTTTTAAGAAAACATTTCTTGGCCGGCAGTGGTGGCGCACGCCTTTAATCCCAGCACTTAGGAGGCAGAGGCAGGCGGATTTCTGAGTTCGAGGCCAGCCTGGTCTACAGGGTGAGTTCCAGGACAGCCAGGGCTATACAGAGAAACCCTGTCTTGAAAAACAAAAAACAAAAAACAACAATAACAACAACAAACAAACAAAAAACCCCATCTTTTTGGAGGGGAGACCATGTCTGCACATAAAAAGGGACTGGGTCATAGTGCACTTTGAAACCTTGTTGCCTAGCAGAGGGTAAGTAATCACCCTTTTAAAGAATGAATGAATGATCCAGACAATGGGATCAAGACATAGACACATACAATGACTATTATTGGTATTAGCAGGTATTTGTTACTCTGTCCCCGGCATTAGTCTACGCTCGGCATTTACATACATGAAGGCTTTCATCTTCTCAATGACCCCACAGAGTGGGTGATCTTCCTAGTCTCATTTCATAGGTGAAGAAGGCAAGGCACAAAGGGATTACATTTTTTTTTGTCCAAGCTCTTGCAGCTTATAAGGGGCACAGCTGGTATTTGAACCCCACAGTCTGTCCTGAGCCCTGACTCTTGCTTGGTCCTTGTGCTATTTTCCGATGAATAGAGATGACACACACAAACTTTTAAAATTATGCATGGAACTTATATCATTGCGTCCATGGGTCTTGTTGATTATCTGTCCTTGAAGAGTTAAAATCTAAAAGAAGCTACCCGGACTAACAGTGAGTATCTCTTGGTTTTCTCTGCCTGGAAAGCTGTGTCAGGTTCAAAAGGAATATGACATGTAGGTGGGTAGCAGTAAAAGCCAGATTGGAGTCAGCTCAATACGTCTACCCCTAATGTCACAAAAACCGTAGTGTTCTGGTCCTTCAAATGTCACCCTGCTGAATGGGAATGAGAACATGTCAAATTGGCTGTCATCTTGACATCCCCAAAGCCAGCTTGTTGGAAGAAAAAGGTGCAAAGACGAGAGCAGAAGGAATTACTACTGAGTCATCAGGAAAAGGACCCGCCAGGAAGGACATTGGGGGAGAGGATGGGTATAGGAGGAGGTGGGGTGGAGTCAATATTCAAAATACATGCAAAATACATTGCATGAAATTCTCAATGAATTCATAAAAGTTTGTTTTAAGAAAGGAGCTAGATACAGTGGCACAGGCTTTTAGCTCTTTAGGATATTGAGGCACACATGAGGCCAAGAGTTCAAGGCCAGACAAGGTAATGCAGAGACTCTCCCTTAAAGAGGGAGGAGAGAAATAGAAGGCTGAGGTCACTATCATAATAACTACTTTTCTTCCACAATCTCCACACTGACAGAAATCCTAAAGAACGTGAGGGCTGCCAAGATGGCCCAACTGATAAAGGTACTTACCAGTAAGGCTGGAGACAGGAGTTTGAGACCTGGATCTGATGCAAAGGTTGACTTCCACATGTGCATCCTGACACACACCCACACCTACCCTCTCGTGTCATTCTCGAACATTCTCGTGACATTCTCGAACTGTTTGCCTTCTTCTAAGAACCTGGATGTTCATTTGGGAGGGTGGAGGGTTAGTGTCCTGGCTCGGGCCACGGTCACGACGCAGGTTCTACCTGTGAAAGAAGCTCAGGGTTGGGAAGGAGCTGTGGGAAGGGCCTGAGACTTAAAGGTATTTGCAGATGTTTCTGTACTGACATAATGGGGTGAAAGGTTCTGTAAGAGAAAGTGGGCTGTTCTAAAAATAGCTCTGAGGTTAAGTCAGCTAGTTCTGAGATCAGATGGGAGACTTCCTAGGTGGCTTCTAAAGAAGCCATCCACGCAGTGGTAGGGTGTCTGAAGAGGTTCTTCTCTTACTGCTGCCCTGGAAGTCACTCATCCACCCTTTGATGTCCCCTCTTTTTCATACTGCTCGTGGTGAGCCGTGTAAGCAGTCACACGGTGTCTGACCCTCTATAGACTCCAGACAGGTGCAGAAGCAGAGTATGGCCTTCCTTAAAGGACTGGACAACACAGGCCACAGGTGGTCTCTGCCATATTGTCTTGTTTATTTTACAGTCCTTTAAAAGCTCTAGAATCTGGGGCTGGAGAGATGGCTCAGCGGTTAAGAGCACTTGTTGCTCTTGCAGGGGACCCAGATTAAGTTCGTAGCACCCACATGGACTCAATCACCCATAACTTCAGTTCCATCTAACACCGGAAGGCATGTAGAACACATACACACGTGTGGGCAAAACACTTATGCACATAAAATAAAATAAACATAATAAAGATAAAAATCTAGACTTTTACCCTGTGCTTGTAGGCTATACAGAAGTAGGGTGGGCACTGCCATTGGGTGACTGTGGGTTCAAAATCATCCTTCCAACTGCAGCTTTAGGCTCCACTATATGCAACGCAAAGAATCCAGAGAGTTTGGTTTGTGCTGCGGCTTGGTGTTAAATACTGAGCACCTGGCACATGTGGCACGAGAGAGAACGTCCTCTGGGTGAAAGTTCTAAGACTGCAACACCATGGGTCAAATCCAGAGCCCAGGAACATCTCAATACATATGAGGTGAGCACAGCCCCTCCTCTTCTTTTTAAAAAGATTTACTTATTTTATGTATGTGAGTACACTGTAGCTGTCCTCAGACACACCAGAAGAGGGCATCGGATCTCATTACAGATGGTTGTGAGCCACCATGTGGTTACTGGGAATTGAACTCATGACCTCTGGAAGAGCAGATGGTGCTCTTAACCACTGAGCCATCTCTCCAGCCCACAGCCCCTCTTCTATATCCCTTGTCTATAGTGGATACAAAGGTGAATTTCCAGTTGAAAAATAGAAGATATTATTACTTTATATTGAGGGTGCATTCACTATGTCTGTTAAACAGCTTAGCTCCTTGCCACTTTTAATTGAAAAAAATGGTGTATGTATTTATATATATACATATATATATGTATATATATATGTATATATGTGTGTGTGTGTGTGTGTGTGTGTGTGTGTGTGTGTATTTGAGGTGCTGGTGAGATGGCTCAGCTTGCTGCCAATTCTGAAAACCTTAGGTCAGTCCTCCTGACCCCCAAAATAAATAAACATAATAACACTTGATAAAAATAAAAAGGAACTTCTCTATAAGATATAATTAAGGTAAAAACAACTTTGACAGATCATAGGTTGGAGCATATTAAATTAGTTGGACCCCATGTGTTGGTGAGTAAAGGAGTCATGGTGGGCTAGTTCACTGGTTGAGGTAGCTTGTGCTTTTCCAGGTCTGTAGTTGCCATATGCAATATTGATGAAAAATGAAAATCAGGGCATTCTCCCCCCAACCTACTTATTTAAGCCAGCAAATGACAAGTGATGTGATGGACGGTATTGAAAATAGTACGCCAGCACGAGCGGAACAGTGACGTCATAGTCTCAGAACATCTGGCCAGCTCCCTCCATAGCCTGGTCTCATTAGGGAGCTCCTGCTAGAGAAAAATGAGGGGAGATAGTGTGTGTGACGAAGAGAGGAGAAAATGAATGTGTTTCTTTGTAATGGGACCCATAATAAAAATCTAAAGGCATATGAGAGGGGAAATGAACACTTACCAGCAGAAGGTAAAAGAGAAAAATCATCCTGTGGTTGGCTGGCTTTTTTTTTTTCCCCCCCTAAATGGCAGGGAAGGAATGAAAGCCAAATATAAAACATTAATGTGAGGACTGTGAGTCACTAGACGAGATTATCAAAGGGAAGCATGGACTCCTCTATTCTCAGACTATATTTAAAAGTGACCTTGGATGATTGATCAACGTAAATATCAGGAGAGGAACGAGAGGGAGAAACGCACTTCAGTGTTGATTGCCTGGCTTGGGCCGCCTGTGGATTGTGGAGGAAGCAGAGGTGGGGGAGCCTTCCTTCCTCCATGGCAGAGGGTGCTGGCTGGGTGGGCTGGGCGCTGAGAATGGAGAAAACAGGGCATGCTTCTCTCCAAGAGCTGGTCTGTGCCGGTTGTCACCACAGCAAAGGGAGGGATGCTCTGTTCGGCATGGACTCTGCAGTGAGTTTCGAGTGGTTTATTTAGAATCTGTCCGGAAAAGGAAGGGAATATAGCAAGTCAGCATTTCCCACCAGCTGGTGTGGTGTCTCGTGGTGGCGGTAAATGCTCCCGTCTAGTCTCGAGTCTCAGAGGTTCCTGGCGCTTTGCTTTCTGTAGGGCTTGGGAGTTCAGTGGTTGTCTTCCCCTTTCCCTCTGGACTTCCACTTCAGGATAGATGGTCTGAGGCAAGGCAGCTGTGGCTCCAGAGGAGTTGCAGCCAGCCTAGGAAGGTGCAGAAAGATGGATGAATGCAGAGAACTTTTCCTCTCAGTCTCCATATTGGGGTCCTCTTAGCCCGATAGTCTATATTGTTCTTGGGAGAGAATGTTTGCAGATAGTGACAGCACTACTGTTTTCTACTGAAATTCCATTTTAGTGTTCTGGAGTCTTTAGGATTAGATGCTCAACCCAAACCTGATGAGGCTTCACGATGCCAGACTTGAGAGATGTGGGAGGGATCACATCCTGATGTGACTATACATATAGACAAATGATTTCATAATTGTTTTTTTAAAGATTTATTTATTTACTTATTATATGTTAAGTACACTGTAGCTGTCTTCAGACACACCAGAAGAGGACATCAAATCTCATTACAGATGGTTGTGAACCACCATGTGGTTGCTGGGATTTGAACTCAGGTCCTCCAGAAGAGCAATCAGTGCTCTTAACCACTGAGCCATCTCTCCAGCCCTCATAATTGTTAGGAAATATTAAAGAGACTGATTGTAGAGATGGCTGCTCTTACAGAGGACCTGAGTTGGGGGTGGGCTGGGGAGGACATCTCAGCACCAACTTCAAATGGCTCCTAACTGCCTGTAAGGATCTGATGGTTTTGGCCTCCAAGGACACATGCAAGCACGTGAAACATGCACACATAATTAAAAGTATTTTTTAAAAGAGAAGGAAATGTGAAGATAGTTGGGCATAGGGGTATATCTGTAATCCCAGCACTTAGGAAGCTGCGACATACAGAGAAAGTAAGTTCTAGAATAGCCTGGACCATTACATAGAAACTTCTTAGGAAGCCCTGATACATAGCAAGACCCTGATCTCAAAAACATACCAACACGTGTCAGAGTAGAAGAATTAAAGAATGGAGACATGCAGGTGGGTGTGTGAGTCCTGATAGCTCAGTGGGCAGCTGCAGGCCACTCCCCTCCACCTTAACATATATGCTGCCGGTGCACCCGCTCGGCTCTGCTCTGGGGCTGTGGGGAGCCCCTGATATCCCTTTCACCTTATCAGCAAAACTGTAGGCCAGATTGGAATCTGCTGGTTGAGCTGACTTCTTTGTGTTGCCATTGTGCAAGAATGTGAAGGATCAGTGAAACCAAGCCTACCTCAGACTTATGTTTAGATCCAGTTGGAAGGACTTGTGAATGTGGCTCACACAGGACCTGAATGGACTCCGCAGAGCCTTTTCCTGCCATTGTCCTATTACAATGAAGCTGTGAGTTTAGGAGAGCAAGGGATACTGCCTACCTTTGCCCACAGTATTCAGCCCTGAGCTTCCCAGGTGCTCAATAAATATTAATTGAATTAATCAGCTGCTACAGCTCAGGTCCACACACCCCTCACCTTTGTGCTTTTTATCCATTTACAAATACCAACAGGCTGCACCTTACGGGAACCTGGATCCTGCCTCTTCTCAAAACTGTACAGTTTTATGCAGCCGTGTGTTGTCTGCTGCAAAGTACGAGATCCCCTTTGTCTTGTACAGATAGGCTAGATTTTGAGGGTCTTTCCAACCTCTCTTACCTCTCCCACCCTGATGTTTACTGATTCTTTCAAAGGGTGAGCAGAAAATGAGGCTCACTCCCCACTCCACTTCTGGGCCGGGGTGTTTAATTACTGTGTAGCCTTTGTTCTGTGGTGGAGATCAGGCTTCTCTGTGTAGGGAGAAGGGAATTCCAGTCAGCCCGATGCATTATAATCAAGTTACTTACCACAAGTCAGGAGTAACAGTTCTCTGCTTTCACTCTGATTACAGGTGATCCAGGGACGTGGCTTCTAGTGTTTCACGAGAGACCTTAGGCTATGCTCGCAACTGTGCGTTACAGTGGTGGTTTTCAATCTTTTAACGACCGGGAAGACATTGCATGTTTTATTTACATTCGTTGGTCTACTTACTTTGTGCATAAAATGTAAAATGTGTCTTTTTTTAAAGTCAATATTGGCCCCAATTAGAAATATAAACAATAATTTTAAAGAGACTCAGAAACAAAGAAAATAGATGAGCCTGTGGCAAGCTTATTATTTCACAATGTCAGAAACATACAGGAGGGCTTTTAAGCCTTAAATGTCATTTCACATTGTCAAAGACTGCTGCCGTTTGACAAGCTTGTAAGCTCAGTGATCCGGCTGTCTCCCAACACTAGTGCCACAAAAGGGCTAAAGGATGCCTTTGGTCTCATCTCTAGAATCCTACAGTTTGGGAAAACTTGCTATGTGGGAATTCAGCACAGAGCTTAGAGGATATTTATGGGATGAATTAATATCATTGTAAGTCTAGCGAGCTTTGCTTTTGTTTTCTAGCTGTTGGGCATAAAGACAATGGCAGGCATTCTGGGGAAAGGGCAGTGATCTAGCTTTATGAGTAGTTTGCAGCTTCCAAAGCCGCATGCTCTGCAGTCGGTGTCTACCCCGTCTGTATCCACCAGCTGTGTGTGTTCATGATGTACGTGCCAATAGGCAGACACAGAATTATCAATCTTTTGGCGGGCTCAATAACTACTTATGCACAAGCTAGTCCTGTGGATCTTTCCCGATAAAGAGGTCCTACATGCACTGGGTGTAGCAACCCGTGTGAGGCACAAAGAGATAAGCAAGAGGAGTCCGCCGGTTCTGCTGCGTCTAGATAATGGAGAGAGCTCAGGAGGAGCTTAGTACATGTAGGCTGCCCCAGCCTAGCTTGGGTAGCCATTACTCGGACCTTTGGGTTCTTGGTTTTCTGAGACCGTTTGTCCCTTTAACGAGAGGCATGTGGTATGAGAGCAACAGTTCAAGGACATAGTCTTTGGGTCTTATTTCTGTTGGGCTAGTGACATGAATCACCCGGGGCTTTAGGAACAGCAGCTTCCTCTCTGTTTCTGAAGTAGCATCCTGTGGCCACCAAAGGAACTGGGCACCTTTCCCATTGCAGAGATCAGGTGGAGCCCTGGGGTATTATTTGGATTTAGAAACATTTGATTATTTTTTATATAGAGAGAAATAGTGTTGGTGCAGGGGAGGAGAAGCATAAGTGTGACTTTTACACTAGGAGGAATTTACAGCAGGCACCAGCACCCCTTTCCATTTCTTGTCTATTAAAACCCTCCTAAGCGTTAGTGTGAAATACTGGGCTGTTAGGAAAACTGAAATTTATCAATAGAGTCCCAAAATGATTCTGTGAAACCAGCAGCAGGCGGCTGGAGGACACATTCCACTCTTCCCTTCTTTTGCTCGTGTGGTCTTGGACGACTTCTGTAAGCCTCAGTTTGTAAATGGATTGAATAGAGCAGGTGAGAGGCCCTTGTAGGGGCTGGAATGTGACTCAATTGGTAGAGTCCGTAGTGGTGTGTATACATCCGTGTTCTCAACACTCAGGAAGTTAAAGCAGGACAGTCAGAAGTTTATGGTCAGTTTCAGCTACACACTGAGCTTGAGACTAGCCCAGGCTGCGTGAGACCCTGTCTCAGAAGCAGAGAGAAGTCACTCATAGAAGTGGACCAAAAGACAGCATAGTAGGTTCTTAGGGCCATTTCACCCCTATACTAAATATGAGCAGTGTTGCTTTCTGTGATGGTGTCCTATAGCTGTCTGTTATTAGAGAACTACTTCCTGTTGTGCGTTGGACTCCATCCCTTCATGCATGTGCGGATAGTTTAGATCAGACATCCACTCATTCATTGGCAGTCAAGTGTAAATATAAAGACAGAGGGGGTTTTCCAGCTGGTTGCGTTTATGCCACAACCATGGCCAAGCAGTTCTCGGAGAGAAAGGCCATCCCTTGTTGTTCATCCCTTGCTTCTCTCCTCAACTCGTACCATTCTGGGGGTGGACAGAGTCCACTCTTGTTAGCCTCAATTCTCAATTGTAGCCTTTTTTTGGTTAGGGTTCTCTAAAGGCTTGGCATACATCAACATCTATAATTAAAAACAATCTAATAAAATATATTAGGTTGGCAGGAAGGAGATACATCAAATTAATGGTTCCTGTATAAACACAGGCTAAACACAGTTCTGTTCTGGAATGGGGGTCTGGTGGGGTAGCAGTGTATATAGAGTCCTAGCAAAGACTAGGAGTCTCTCCAGTTTTTATTTGTTCTGTTTTCTTTTTGTTTGAGGCAAGGGCTCAGCATGTCACCCAGGTTGGCCTCCCACACATGGCCCTCCTACCTGTCCTCCAGAGTATTGAGTCTGTAGGTACGTACGGGCAACTTCTCCCCTATAATGGTGAGCATGCAGTGGTTTGGGTCGAAGCCCATAAGCTAATGCCAAGGATACTAACGATGGCTTCTCTAGGCCTGTAAGCTGTTTGGTGGGTGTGTTGCTGAGGTGAGCCAGGCAGCCTTCCCCTCTGCAAATCCTGTCCTCCCTCGCCCAGCTCTTATGGTGGCCTTTGTCTGAAAGGAGCCACCATGCCAAGCCTGAGTGAAGCCTGCACTAACTGAACAGGATGCTACAACCAGGCCCTCCCTAGCACCAGACGCTAGCACTGGGATGGGAGCAGAACTGTGGTGGTGCTGAGACCGCACAGACAGAAGGGGAGGAAGGCAGGGCTTTATTGTGAAGAATCGCGACAACCATTTGGATATTGTTTCTTTCCCTTCTAATGTACTAAAAACCATGTTTTCTTATGTAAAATGGGAAAAAGGGTCAGCGACAATCTAAAGAATTGCTTGGCAAGCCTGTAAGCTGGTGTTAGCTACAGGACCCTCTGCCCCTTCCCCAGTATCTCATTCAGGGACTCACCTCAGATATCTGGATAGAAGATGCTGCTGCCTCTGCCTGTTCCCAGCTTCACGAATTCTCTGAGTAATGCGAAGGATAGATAGACGGCCTACCTAGCAGGAGTCTGGCATCCCGCTGTAGGGTCGCCACACAGACAACACCCAGACAAGGCATGGTGGCAGTGCTTGTGCAGGTGTGGTGCATAATGGGCTTCTGGTGACTAAAAACAAAACAATAGATGAACCAAGAGACTGTACTCATTTAAGAGTCGTGAACAGAGGGGAGAGTAGTTAGTAACTGGAGAAAGTGAGGTACAAGAGGGGTTGACACTTTGCTCTGAGAAAGAGCAGAGAGCCAGGCACCCAGGCACTCCCTCAAGGACTTTAATGCCTCGTCTCACATGATCTGGGCAGCAGTGTTGGGAGGTGATGCCTGTTATTAACTCCACTTTACAGATGAAGAATTAGAGATGGACAGAACTTAAGATGCCTAAGGCCACACAGTAAGCAGCTGTGTCCTGTTATCCTTAGGCAGTCTATGTTCAGATAGATGTGCCTAACCCCATGAAATACTGCCTGGTTCAGGACACCAGGTCAGAGTCACCCTCGTCTAGTCTTTCTGGTCCTAAATCCCTCACATGCTAGTCTCTGGCTCTTTCTGGACACTAGCTCAAGCCACTCCTGAATGAAGGATTCCTATTGCCTTGAGTTAGTGGACACTGGAGCCTTTCTGGTGTTTTGGAGTTGCTATTCACTGTTTTAGCAGGACAAGCTCATTGCTTCACATGTTGCTGACTGAAGGCCTCTCCTGGCTTATGCGTCCACCATGCTGGCCACACCCACATGCCTCCCAGGGACAGGTGGCCCTCTGCAGTCTTGCAGCCATTGCTCCACAGGAGCTATTTGGAATCAGGCTACTTTAAGAGAAGAATGTGATCTTGGGTACTTGGCAGCAGCTCAGCCTGATTATGTGATGGAAGAGGCGTTTATGTTAAGTCCAGTGTGGGAGCTTCTGGGGAGCCCCAGTGCCCAGAATTAGGGGTAGTCTCTGGCTGCTTCTAGATGATAAATTTTGCCGCGTTCTTTAACTGATACGGGGAGAGCGGTATCAAAGCACAACACCTTGAGGAGCCTCCTGCCAGAAGCCCTCTTGTCTGCCACACACTGGGCTTTCCCTCCTGCAAAGAGGTGGATGTGTTTCATGGTAAAGAAAACCCATGAAAAAAAAGCGGGACTTCAGATTACACCACCACCCCCCACCCCCCCACCCCGGGCCTGGCTACAGACATTTCTCTTCTGCCTCAGTTTCTTTTCTATCCTGGAACGCTCCCCATCTTGCTGTTTGTGAGTGTGTGTGTGTGTGTGTGTGTGTGTGTGTGTGTGTGTG
>JADRCD010170943.1:2017-16500 GCA_019843815.1 Montemys delectorum
GTGAAGAATTGAGTTGGAATTTTGATGGGGATTGCATTGAATCTGTAGATTGCCTTCGGTAAGATGGCCATTTTTACTATATTAATCCTGCCAATCCATGAGCATGGGAGATCTTTCCATCTTCTGAGATCTTCTTCGAATTCCTTCTTCAGAGACTTGAAATTCTTGTCAAACAGATCTTTTACTTGCTTAGTTAGAGTTATACTGAGGTATTTTATATTATTTGTAGCTATTGTGAAGGGTGTTATTTCCCTAATTTCTTTCTCTGCCTGTTTATCCTTTGTGTAGAGGAAGGCCTCTGATTTGCTTGAGTTAATTTTATATCCAGCTACTTTGCTGAAGTTGTTTATCAGGTTTAGGAGCTCTCTGGTGGAATTTTTGGGGTCACTTATGTATACTATCATATCATCAGCAAATAGTGATAATTTGACTTCTTCCTTTCCAATTCGTATCCCTTTGATCTCCTTTTGTTGCCTAATTGCTCTGGCTAGAACTTCAAGTACAATATTGAATAGGTAGGGAGAGAGTGGGCAGCCTTGTCTAGTCCCTGATTTTAGTGAGATTGCTTCAAGTTTCTCTCCATTTAGACTAATACAGATGTAGAGGCTCACAGCCATTCATTGAACTGAGTACACGGTCCCCAATGAAGGACTTAGAGAAAGGTTCTATGGAGCTGAAGGGTTTGCAGCCCCTTAGGATGAACAATTACTAACTAGTACCCTCAGAGCTCCCAGGGACCCAACCACCAATCAAGGACTATACAGGGTGGGATTGAATGTACTGGCAGCAGGTATATAGTAGAGGATTGCAAATTCAATCATCAATAGGAGTAAAGGACCTCGGCCTTGTGAAGGTTTTGTGCCCCAGTGTAGGGGAATGCCAGGGCCAATAAGTGGGAGAGGGTGGGGTGACAGGCATGGAGAAGGGGGAGGCAAAAGGGGTTTGTTCTTGTTTTTGTTTGTTTGTTTGTTTGTTTGTTTTGGAGGGGAACCTGGGAAAGGGAAAATGTACATGTAAATAAAGAAAATACCTAATTAAAAAAAAAAAAAAAAAAGAAGGTGAAGAAGCTATGTTGGAAGTTGACCATCTTTATTACATAGTCCTGGTCCCTCGCCCCATCTGTCTGCCTCTCAGAGAATCTGTCTAACTCCTAGCCACTCACATTGACCTCAAGGGAGTTAGGAGAAATCAGATAGCCATTTGAATTCATGAAGCCAAAACCTTAGCCAGTGTAAGTACCTGTGATGTAAACATTCTCATCTTAGAGGGTGTAAGAGATAGTTTATTTTGAAGCTATTTTGAGTGACCACGGCCCCAGGAACACAGACTTAGATTACCGCAAATTCCATCTTACAATGTGGAAACAGTATATATATATGTGTGTGTGTGTGTGTGTGTGTGTGTGTGTGTGTGTGTGTGTATACTGTATATATATATGTGTGTGTATATATATGTATATATGCTGTATATGTATATATATACATATATGTATGTGTGTGTGTGTGTGTATATATATATACATATACATATACACACACACACACAAACACACTTTTACAGGACAAAGAAAGTTTAAAATATATCGATGGGTACACCAGAGAGATAAGGGGAGCTAATTTATAGGCCCAAGACACATCCTCAGCTTGTGGATTGGTGGAAGCCAGTGTTCTGCTAAATTGCTGGCTTCTAAGAGGTTTTTACTTAATATCAGAGGTGTGAATTCAGATACGAAGCAGAGCAAGGAGTGACTGTTCCAGAAAGCTAAAACTAGCCCAAGATAAAGTAATTCGCCTCTGAACTACAAAACTCTAAGTCTCTGCACAATCCCGAGATTCCATTCCATCTATCAGTCTGTGCGGACACAGTGACTTAGCCCAGGAGCTGCTCTGTTCCCAGCCAGACACAGCTTCTTCTCAGGAATTTCTGTTCATATACATATCTAGAATCCTCATGTAACAATCAGCAATGAAATAGCCAAGGCTGTGCAGTTATAAAGCAATGTAGCTCAATAAGTTCACAGCTCTAGAGGTTTACCAGCAAGGCGTCAGCACTTGCTCAGTTCTAGTGAGGAGGTCACTAGGTCACTGCAGATGGCTTCACAATGGCAGAAGGATGGACACTGGCAAGACAGGAAATCAAGGAGCCCTTGGAAGCCACTAGTCCCATATCCATGCCGTAGCACCTACCCTCTGTTGATAACCCAATCCTTCCATTTCCTCCACTCTTGGTGCTGCTCCCCAACTTGCATATGTGTCTTCAATCTTCAATTCTGGACCACAATTATAATTCCAAGACTGTTCCTCCAACCCATACATGTACCGCCTCGCTTCACCAGAGTCAGAGTCAGGAGCTTGGTTATTGTTTGGTCTATCATTGTCTGGGCACCTAAAATGATGCTGGGCACACAGAAGGTACATATCCCATGTTTTTGTTGAAGTCTGTTTGACCCTAGATCATTTCTTAAGCCACAGCCTCATCTATGTCTTGTTCCAAAAAGCTTCCTTTCATATAATATACTTAATAATATAAAAGGTTTTGCTTTTTTTTTTTTTAGTAAAATTCAAGATCTTCATAGGATGACCCCAAAGCACAACGAAGTCATTCTAACTTCATGTTTTCCTGCTGCCCAAGTTTTCTACACAACTATGCTGTCTTAACTCAAAGGCTGCTGACCTCATCACCTCTGACACACTCTGTGTCCTGGGTATCCTGTCAAGCTTCCTCAGTTGGCCATTGGTGTATCATGCCCCTGCTATTCTGAACACTATCTGACAAGCAGAGGCAGCTCTCCTCTCAGGACCAGTGCATACCTGTGGTTACAAATATTAGGCGCCTAGTCAGTATTTCTTGGGTGAAAATATGAGGCCTGTGATTCTCTGATAGTCAAGACCAGAACAATGCTCCTTACTGCTAGCTTCTACCACGTTGGACTTCTGTGAGGTAAAATACAAATGTGGCCTTGAGCTATAAGTCTCTTGGTCCTGACTTAGCCTTCTATCTGCAGGTTCCTAACACATCACTCATAACGTGTTTCTTGTTAGAAATTTCAAGTTGCCCACTTGAGCAATCTATTAGCCATTTGATTCTTCTTTCTAAATGTTTTGACAGGATATATGAAAATAAATTCACAGTACAGAGTACAGTCCTGAGTAAACTTTGAACTCATATCCTAAGAGAAAATGGGTTTGGGGAAAAAATAAAAAGGTAATGAATGAATGACTCAATTAAATAGCTTTTCCAGGCCTGTCTGGGCAAAGCTTGTCTCCCTCCTGAACTCAGGTTCTGCCCAGTGCTGCTCAGCTTATCCTCCCTGGGAGACAGGCAAGGACGTGTCCACACATGCTCCCTACGTGGGAGTCCCATCTGCTTCCTACAGACAGCAGTTGAAGGCTCAGTTAAGTGTCTTTTTCTGTTGTCTGTTTTCTCCATCCTGGTTTTATTTTAATTACTTATTTTTCACAGGCTCATTTGGAGTGTAACTGTAGTAATGTCTCTGCAGTGCTGACAGGACTTCCTTCATTACATTAGCTAGGACAGTTCTCCAGCTTCCAGAACACACAGATTGAGAGTTTCCACGGACAGAGAGTTAGACTAACAAGTCCTTGGCCTCTAGGCCTGTCCCTCCCAAACGGCAGGCACCAAGGAGTGCTTGCTGAATGAATGAGTGCGTGAATGTCCCAGCTGCTGCCATGAGGACAGTGCCTCAGCTTAGGCGCAAGAGTTAATCAAGGCAGAGATCCCCTCTCACTCCTTAGAAACTCAGAAGCAGAAAGAGGGGACTAGTCGGCCTGGGTTTTAAAAGGATGTAAATTAGCTTGTAAATTTCTTCTAGTAATCCGTATCGCTTCCTCACCCAAATTTATAATTAGGAAGGGAAGAACATAACACTTGCCTGCAAAGAGATTTAGTAATTCTGGCAGTACTTCATTAATCACTTAATCACTGTTCAAGCAGAACTGATATCCTTGACATATATAATCAATCTTGATTCCTCCCACACTCAATTTCCATTCTTTCTTAAACCCAACAACTGCACGCACTAAGGATTAGTGGCCTCTTTCCACATTACGGGATTGTTAGGGGCAACTATTATGTGCACACAGTTGCAACCAGAATAGGGATGCTTACAGTTGCTCTCTCCGTGGTCCACTGGAAGACTGTTTTGTTGTTAGTGAATTCGAGGAGATTGATGGGGCTGGAAGCCAGGTATGGTAGCTCCCTGCAGCAGTACCAGTGCTTTCGAGGCTAGGGCAGGAGGGAGCTCAGGACTAACCTGTGGAACAGCAAGGCTCTGCCTCTAGTAAGCAGAGGGCTAGTTGGACAGTCACAGAGACGTGAAACTAGGATCAGACTCTGATGTGACTTGATGGGAAAGTGGCTTGGGTCCTTTGTTATCTTGGCTTATTGAGAGGCAGCATGCCTGTTCAGGTAGGTCAGCCATGCCTACTTTAAAATACACACCTATTAGCTTTCCCGAAGCTACATGCCATGGAGCCATCATGGCTCCCAGAACTCAGAAGCATGGAACATGCTAGTCTAGTAGTAGTTTTATGCCTTGGCAAGGATTTTGATGATTACTGATGTGATTCCACCATCCCTAATTCTACAGCTCTTTCCCCTTAAATGTGTATTGATTTGTGCCTTAGAGTTTTACTGCTGTGAACAGACACCATGGGGCTGGCTTACAGGTTCAGAGATTCAGTCCATTATCATCAAGGTGGGAGCATGGCAGTGTCCAGTCAGGCATCCGTGTAGGAGGTGCTGAGAGTTCTGCATCTTCATCTGAAGGCATCTAGAAGACTGGCTTCCAGGCAGCAAGGGTGAGGGTATTAAATTAAGCCCATTCCCACAGTGACACACAGGTACTTCAGCAAGGCCACACCTCCTCCAGCAAAGCCACACCTCCTCCAACAAGGCCACACCTCCTCCAACAAGGTCACACCTCTGAATAGTGCCATTCCCTGGGCCAAGGATATACAAACTGTCACCATTTGGAAATGTAAAACATTATTCTTTCACCTCAAATCCTGGTGATGTGCAATTTCTTTGGCCACTTATTCATCACACCTCCAATATACTGCTTGTTCATGTCACACATTTTTCTTATTTTTTAGGTTTTTTTTTTTTTTTTAAGTTTCAATATATACTTTACAGGCGGGGAGTATGGAAGAACAAAACATAAGGAGTCTTAATAATAATTGCATATGTACTTGAAAATATGAGACAAGAATTTTTTAAATCTGGTGCTTTGAAGAGTATGTTTCCTCCATAATATCTCAGGATCACTTTGCCCTCGTTGCCTGTGATTAAAACAAAACTAAAAGTAAACTTTTTACTATTGACAATGTTAAAAAGGAAAATAAGTTTTTGGCAGATGTTCAGAGTAGAGCTTAATAACCAGATCTATGGGTCTACAGTGGGCTCTGCCACTCAGAATCCAGAAGTCTGAGAAGTACTATTAAGTCATGCTTCCTGGGCCTCCTCTCTTGCTGTGGGAGTTTTGCATAATTTATTTAAGAGACTGTCGTTCACATCCTCCTGAGATTCATAGAGTACACAGTCCCAGTTCAAATAGGGAAAGTGAGGTTGTCAGAGATCAAGTCCTTGATCCAGAGGTACACAGCTGGTCTGCGGTGGGTCCACCAGTGTCCAGAGTTCTTACCCAGTGATTCAATGTTCTCCATCCCTGATGCAGGAATTGAGGCCCAGTCGTAGAAACCAGAGCTGGATACACTTGAATCTGTACATCAGATAGGAGCTGAGCTACTCGATGATCACAGGAGAATAATTATCCTTTATTGAAAAACTAATGGGACTCTGAGCTAGCAAGTAAGCAATTAGCAGATTACAGCAGAAATTAAGACTAGCATTCTGCCCAGGCATGAAAAGGTGGAAGGAAGGGTTGGAAGGAAGGTTAATGATTGAAATCCACATCACACTGACAAGGGATGGATTTGATTTTGGATGACTGTTACTAATAGCCACCCTGAGATGGCTTCCATTAGAAAAACAAATTTCCTGATCTAAATGAAATCTCCCCTAGAACTATTCATTCTCTACCCACGACACCCACCGATGCTCCCTTCTCTTCTGCTCCAGTGTATGGTAATCAAAGCATTTTCTGACCCCTAACAACTCCTCAAGCACGTGGTTATAAGAAAGGTTATCGGTTTTTAAATGAGGCAACGGTTTCCAACTAATACATTGACGATGTTTTTAACAGAGTCTTAAGTGATTTGGGTTGCTATAAATCAGCTCTCAGTCTGATTCGTTTCGGAGGAACCCAAAAGACTTTTCCCCCAAAAGAGGCACTAACCTGTCAGCCCTGTGTGTTAAGAGGCTTGTCTACACTATTCCAAACCTCTCTATGGCTCTACCTGTCTCTGCTGTTCCTTTGCTATGACTCTTGCTGCCCTAAACCCATTTAAAGGAAACTGATAAGGTCCCCTCTGAGTTTTAAAGAATAAATGGGAAGTAAATGTAATATGGGAGTCTGAATAAGGCGAGGACGAACAAACTCATGGATGTGAACTGGTGTTCTGAGATAGGGCCATCTTAAAGCCCAGCAGCCATGAGCTTTAGGCTGCTGACATATCCAATCAGCATCAGGCACTTATCGAGTTTAGACCACAGAACTAAAATAGCAGTATGCTCTTTAGAATACCTGTGATGAAATGTGCACATAGTTATGAAATAGATGACTGCCCAGCCAGCAGGCAAGCATTCTCTGGCTGGATCCAACCAGCTTTTTCACAGGAGACTGATCCAAAGTAGGGAGACTCAAGGAAACATCCTGTCATGTCCTGTGTCATTTTCTACTGCTGCCTCTGTGCTCCAGGCCTCTTTTGTATCTAGGTACCAGGCATTTGATCGATGTCACTGGCTGTATGCTTGCTAGCTACTCCTGATAAGAATATCAGCTGGTCCACCTTCACATGGATCTAGGCTGCCAGCAACCTGCAGAAGCTTTAAGCTCTCACCAGCACTGAACTCTCTCTCCAAAGGCTGCAGAGAGGCACTTCTGTTTATGTGATCACCTTGTGATTCTCTGCAGGAACATGAGGCTAGAGAGTTTCACCTCAATTGCTCTTGAGTAAACTGTCATGTTCCAAACACTAAGGAATAAATGATGGCCGCACCCTGGACACCCAGTGTCCCTCTTGTGTATCATTGCTCTCTGTTTAAGTGTTATAAGAAGTCTGACTGTCAGGAAACCCTGGTCTTCCATGCCCAGGAACCCCTTAGATCAATGATCTCCCATTATTGCCAATAAAGACTCTTTCTTCTGCTTGCTAGAAAACTATTTTATGCAAATGAAGACTTTCTGGGGGACTCTGTCCCTCAACTACAAAATGACTGGCAGCTGTGACTTATCACGGCGTAGATATACACACTGGGATCATCACAGCCCTAGCTAATTATATATGAAAATTGCATACCACGTCTTTCATTTATTCTGTTACAGATAAAGGAATTTTCATTATCCAAAGCGAGAGCCTGAAGACATGCATTCAGGCAGGTAAATCTGTACTGACCCTGCAGAACTGCAAGCAGCCAAACAAGCACATGCTATGGAAATGGGTTTCCGACAACCACCTTTTTAATGTGGGAGCCAGTGGCTGCCTAGGCCTGAACATATCTGATCTGCAGCAACCATTGAGGCTCTATGAATGCGATTCCACCCTCGTTTCCCTGAGATGGCACTGTGACAAGAAGATGATTGTGGGCCCACTCCAGTACAAGGTCCACGGGAAGCATGACAGCACAGTGGTGGCAAGCAAACAGCTCCATAGGTGGATCATCTACATGTCCAGTGGTGAAGACATTTGTGAGCATCCTCACAGAGGTAAATGTAGTCACTGATGTATAGAATATGTAGTTAGTGTTTCATAAATTAAAAAAAAAATATTTATATATACATATCTGTGTAAAAATATAATTTTAAGCTTATATATAGGTAAATATATGTGTGTCTATGCATATATAAAAATATATACATATATAAAGTATAATCTTATCATGTAAAAGAAACACACTGAGCCTGCCATGTTGCGACTTCTGGAAAATTTTAGTAGCTTCCTTGCTTATAGTAAAAAGATTATTGGAATCTTGGAATAGATGTGCTAAAGAAATGACTATCTCAGAATTTAAAGATACTGAACGAAAGTACTTAACTAGCTTTGGGAATCAATACAAAAAAGAACCAGCAATAGAGAGGAGTGAAAACAGAATAAACACATTAAAAGGGAAGGTTTTCACACTCACAGGTATAAAGCACCCACTTGGCACTGTTTCTCTGACTAGAAATTCAGCCCCACCCTGGGGGCGTGTCTCTGGGGCATTCAGATGCCTTCTAAGCCTGGCTGTCGTCCATATGACAGTCATGCTACAAGGTACTGGAAGATAAATGGGACACTATTGTCAAGGGTTATTTGTTGCGCACCAAGCATGGATTGTGGGGAGGCATGATTTATAGGGGGACTTTCATTTTCTACAGTTCTGTTACTTTTTGGCATTTTTTTTTAAACGGAAATAGAATGGAAGATACAGAAATAAAGCTACACAGTAAAACGCTGACACGCCTGTTCTGTCCCTCCACAGATCCAGTCATTTGTACGTTCATCCATCCATCTGGCACCCATTTTTTATTTTTCCTTGAGCACTGACTGTGGATCAGACACAGTGTTAGGCACTTGTACGGAGGCCAAGACAGACGTGGTCCTTCTCCTCAGGGTTAGAAGTGCAACAAGAAAGTCCTAAGTCCTAAGTCCTAAGGCAGGACCTTCTGTTGCTGATGTTGAGTGAAGAGTTGGGGCCAAGACTAAGACATTTTTCTGGGCTTGCATACCGCAGTAAAGCAAGAGCTTTATCAACGTGCTGACAGCTGCACAATTCTCAGGAAGAGCTTGATGCTTGCATTACGGTAGCATTTTAGCCCTCTGCCCATACTGACAACATCCATGCTCTTGAGTGAAAAATAGGGGACTGAAAGAGATAAAAGGCTGGGTCCCGAAATATCTCTAATTCCTATAAAAATTGGCAATGTGCTGTGAACTCAGTCAGGCCCTTGCCGGTTATAGGACAGTGTAGAAATCTCCGTAGCTGACCCTCGGTCTAGATGAAGACTGGATGACTTCATTGACTATAGCTTAGATCCCCCCATCCTAGAAATCGCCAGCTGAATCCCGAATGGCTTTAATTGCCACTATGGCCAAGGACGACGGATTCTTGCAGTACTCTAAGCAAGCAGTCGGCAGATCTGCTCTGCATGGCCATCTTGATGAGAACAGGAACTAGAAACTGGTCGGGTGGGTTGAGGTTCTGAGAATGCCTTTGCTGGAGACCTGGAATGCCAGAGGCGTGTTCATCTCCTAAAAGCACGATGGGGCCATGGTAACCACCTGATGGAGACCAAGAGGAGGTACCTCAACACCTTGTGGCTGGGCAACTGGACTGACCAGTTCACCTTCCTCCTCATATCTCATCCCAGTTTCTTCCATAAGTCCTTTGAAAGGCCCAGACTGCCAGCAGGATGGTACCTGATGTCTCAAGAGACGTCCTGCTTTACAGCCCACCACCACCACCTCTTAAGACCTCACCTGTGAATCTAAAATAGGTTTCTAAAACTCCCCCTCTGTGATCCACGAATTTCAGTCTTTGAATTCGGGAGACAAGCACTGTCTGAGAGCACTGGGTGAAAGCAGCTTTGCTGGCCATGTCTGAGACCCTAGCAACCCTACAAGGACACTCCTGTTACCAAGGAAACCACAATATTGCTTTGGATAGAAGCTGACTCACTGGTTAGCCCACTTCGCTCTCTCCATTTGGACTGTCACAGTGTACCCAGTGATTTTTTTGTCTTTTTAAGAATGAGGTCTGGTTTTGTCCCTTTCTCATTTGAAAGCTGCCAATGACTTCCCGCCACCCTCAAAATACAGACGGAAGTATGTAGCAGCAACTTGAGAAACTGCTTCCGGGAGTCCTGGAGCCTTCTTTACTCCACAAGCACTCCTTTCTCCAGCTCTTTAGACTTGATGTACCTTCTGCAGAGACAATTTCTTTCCCCAGATGAGCATCTTCACTTAACCAACATACTCACAGAGGTTTTACAATCACCTGGCATCAGGTGATTGTAAAACTATACACACGATCTTCTCATCCTGTTTTATTCCTTCAAGTGATTTAGTATTACTTGAAACTCTGTGTATTCGCTATCACTTATTATTTCTCCACAAAACCAGTTTGTTAGCAAAAAAGAAGTCACTACTGTAGTGCCAGTGCAGGATATGTTAAATGATCACTAAGTACTCATTTTTAATTTTAAAGGATTTATTTATCTTTATTTTATGTATGAATGCTTTGCCTGCATGGATGTCCGTTTACCACATGCATCCCTAGTGCCCACAGAGACCAGAAGAGAGCATTGTATTCCCTGGAACTGGAGTTACGGTGGTTTTGAGTCACCATGTGGGTGCTGGGAATCAAACCCAGGTGCTCTCTTCAGTGCTCTCTTCAAGAGGAATAAAACATTTAGCCATTTTGCCAGGTCCCCTAAATAGCTCTTGGCTGTTGTGAAAATCCCTTCCCTGGGGAGACATAAACATCCACCTCCTACATAAGATCCCAATGACAAACCAAAAGTCTACCAGAGACTACCAAAGTTAACCCTGAGGAAACAATGCTTTGTTAGGCTTACTTATGCAGCATGGGTGAGGGGGTATGGCCTGGAGACTGGGTGAGGCAAAAGTAGCCATCCTGGAGCATCTGTGCCTAACATGAATGACAGCCCTGCAAGGCTGTATAAATGAATCCCTCATCCTTTGACCTTCCCCAGCCTATACACTCAAATGCCTCTTGGAGTCTCTCAGACCAGTTATACAAATTTGTATGCAAATGGTGGGGTGGGGCATGGCTAGATACTCAGGTGAGAGTCCTTTGACCTTCCCCAGCCCTTCCTTCTACCATGAAAGGTCAACAGTCCACAGGCCCAAAGAGGACACTTCCGATGCGGGGAAGGAGACAGCTGTTTTGCTTACAGGACTGTGACTGACAATGTCAACCAACCAAACTCATAGATGGATGTGAAACTGTTGGAGTTCAGACAGTGAGGGCTGAGAGGAGGCTGGCAAATACTTTAAGAGAAAAACCGCATTGCATTTCCCTTTTTATTTCATTCACAAACTTGCCTGCTGCTGCGAGCAATAGCCATAGTAAACAGAGAGCTAGATAAACCGTTTATCTCACCATTTAGAGAGCTAGGAACAAACCATTTGCCACTACTTCTGCAGGCCTGGTGTGTCTGTGCAAGCTTGCTGGTGAGGCTCTGAGGGCTCACGGAGCTTTTCACAAGTGCCTGCCTGGGGGAGGTCTTCAACCAGTAAAAATGCACTAACAGATCACACTCTCCCGAGAAGAAAATGATCGCCCTGTTTGACTGTAATTCTTTTTCTCTCCTAGATTTATATACATTAAGAGGGAATGCCCATGGGATGCCTTGTGTGTTTCCGTTCCAGTTCAAAAATCAGTGGTACCATGAGTGTATTCGAAACAAAGAGCACCTGCTGTGGTGTGCCACCACAAGCCGATACGAAGAAGACGAGAAATGGGGATTTTGCCCAGATCCTAGTAAGAATAAATATGTCTCCGTATGTCATGAGTGAATGAATCAAGGATGATTGGAAACTTGTCTGTAGGGAAGGAAAAGCACCAGGGCTGATGGGTTGATGTCTGAATGAGCGTTCTGATTCCACCAGTCTAGATTTTGATTGGAGGTTTGTTTTTGACTTGAAGAGACAAATCTAATTCACAATCCTCTCCCCTTCTACATTCAAAAGATGCTAACTAGTTTCTCCCTAAGCTTGGTGCATAAAGATGATTTAGCTGGAATCAGATTATAATATTCTGTGAACTTGCCAATGGCAGCTTCCCAGCAGGATATTTCCAAACAACAAGAATGCAGACAAAAGCCAGCCGTCCTTTCAATCCAGCAGCACCTATGAGCGGCCATAATGTGAAGAGACATCATGAACACAGAAACTTATAAATAAAATCATTTAGTTGGGGGATTGCTTATGGTTTCAGAGGATGCATCTATGACCATCATGGCAGGAAGTATGTGTACAGGCAGGCAGCTGTGACACTAGAGCAGTCCCTCAGAGCTTACATCTTACAAGCACAAGTGGGCTCTTGAAACCTCAAATTCCATCCTCAGGGACACACCTGCCCCAAACAGGCCACACCTGCTAATCTTTCCCAAATAGTTCACCACCTGGGTGTTGAAGCCAAAGTGACTTTCAGCTCCCCAAACTACAAAAGGTTCTACAAATAAATGAGCTCACCCCGAACTATAGGAGGATTTCTGGAGGTTGGTCAGTGTTCCTCAGAATTTGTAAAACCAGTTCCCATCTGTCAAAAGGAGATGTGGCATTTTTCCTTACCTCTGGGCAGAAGAGATGGATGGCTCCATTGACGTTGTATATCAAAGCCCACACCAGCTTCCAGAGCCCTCAGGATCATAAGTACCTGTTACAGATGTCAAAGTCCACACCAGCATCTTAGCTCCTCTCACCTCCTCCTCTGCCCTTAGTCCCTCCAGATAATGGGCTTCCCTCTCCCAGCTACTCATCCGCCTTAGAACCTGTCTATTCTCACCATATGTCCTCCATTCTCTGTCTCTCGTTATTTTACCTCCTCTCACAGAGAGCTCTGGCCATGTTCAGTCTGCTTCTGTCTCTCTGTCTCTGTCTTTCTCTCTGACTCTCTGTCTCTCTCTCTTTGTCTCTCTCTCTCTGACTCTCTCTGTCTGTGTCTCTATCTCTGTGTCTCTCTCTCTCTGACTCTTTATCTGTCTCTCTCTCTGTGTCTTTCTGTCTCTCTCTCTCTCTCTCTCTCTCTCTCTCTCTCTCTCTCTCTCTTTCTCTCTCTCTCATATCTATAATAAAAACTTTCCCCTTAACCATGACATGGAGCAGTCATGTCAGCAGTTTCTTTACTGTGACCCCTCAAACATTCTGGGAACCAAACATTCAAATATGGGAGCGCTTCTTATTCAGTCTACCACAGTCCTCCCACATCAACCATTAATCAAGAAAATGACCCACAAACATGTTCACAGGCCAACTTCATGGAGACAGTTTCTCAACTAAGGTCCCCTCCTCCAGCATGACTCTGGTTATGCCAAACAGACAAACTGCCAAGTAGCATGTCATACAGTACATACTATTAAGAAGTAAAAGAAAAATGAAATACTGATACATACCGTAACCTAAATGACTTTTAAAAACATGATTCTAAGAGAACAAAGTCCAGCACAAAATAGCATATACTATATAATAACAGTTATATGAAATGTATAAAAGCAAACATATAGATACATAAACTACATTAATGGCTGCCGGTATAATATAATAAAGTAAAATGGGCTGGTGGTGGATAGCAATGAGGACCGAAAGGTGGAATGGGGAGCCAGGCCTCAAGAGTACAGTGTTTCTTCTTTATATGATTTAACCATTCTAAAACAATTACGATGCTTCCAGCATGCTATACTATACTATATTATACTACACTACACTATACTATAGATTGAATTATGGAAATTCAATGGACAAATTACATGGTGTCTGACTTAATGTTGCAATAAAAATTTTAGGAGATAAGGAATTACAGACAGTATGTGCATAAAAGTATATAACTATTGGAAACAGAGAGAAGGCAATAGCTAGGATAGGGAGAACAAATTACGGAAGTTTTTTTTTTTTTTTTTTTAACTCTTTTAAAGATAAATGATACTCAGCCATCTTGGAATGCATCTGGAAATGGAGGAACCAAGGCACTATAAAGATGCAGGAAAGTGAAATCACTTGATGGCTTCGATGTGGTTTCTCAGAAAACAAAAGTGGGTGCCAACCTATACTCACCAATTAACCTGTTTTAGACATAACGTAAATTCTCAAAATGAGGATGGCCTTGCTTGCTCAGAAGGGAAATTCTCAATACGAAAGGTCCAAGGAAGATCATAAAGTTCGTGGTGGGAGAAAATGAGAAGAAACTGATCCAGTGGCTGAGACCTTGTATGTCTAAAGACGTCTACAGTATTTCCTGGCTGATACATGTATTTATAGATGAGTTCAATATTAAAAACAACAGAAAACAAAGTTATCACAATATTAAAGGAGGGGGAAAGGAGAAGAGGAAGAGAAAGGAAAATTTTTTAGAAACCACTTTGCTGGAGTGCCTAGAATATCTTCATTGAGATGGAATCTTTCATCATTAAGATGGAATCCTTCCTTGTTACCTTTAGGTCAAATGGCCTGAGATGGCCAATACTCTTGAGTGTAGACCTTAGATTTGCCATGCTCATCTGGAATGACCACTGAGACCCTGTAATGAACTTTATAGCAGAATGTTAAAAATAATAATAATGGTAGTAGTAATAATAATAATAATAATAATAATAATAATAATAATAATAATAAAGAAGAAGA
>JADRCD010170943.1:16600-28259 GCA_019843815.1 Montemys delectorum
GAAGAAGAAGAAGAAGAAGAAGAAGAAGAAGAAGAAGAAGAAGAAGAAGAAGCAGCAGCAGCAAGGTGGCTCCCTGCTCTGTTTCAGAAGTTCTGGATCAGATCTGGTAGGGGGTTTAAGGACACACATTTAAAATCTGTTCCTGGTTGTAAAGCAGATGTTTCATGAAACAAACACTAGGAAGCGCTGTCCTTAAGGAAAAACTTCAAAGCTCTTCCTAAGGCAGGTGTGTCTGAGTAGCCTGTGGTTACTCCATCTTAGTAACAGGCAGAGGTTAATCGGGGGACAGGGCACCTGCCGCTTTTTTCCCTAACAGTAAGCCTTAATTATAATAGAGACCACAGCCATATGCATGACAAGAAAAGCTGTCACCTGGGTTCTGTTTTTGTCAAGAGCTGGTCCTGCCCTTTCAATATAATCTTTCAGGAGTTCCTCAAATTCTCTCTATTAAATAGTTGCCATGAGGGTTTTGTGAGCGATACATGTGAGCTGTGTATACGTAGCTGGGGTATGTTAGATTTGACTTGGGTTTATACTATCTGCAATAATGTCTAAGGTATATAATAAAGAAACTTCAGTCAAATGCTTGCAGTAGACATTCATATACTCCTAACAAGTCAGCTCATTTAGCATTCACATTTGTTTAACTAAGATATTAGAATTTATAGTTTCATGCAGGCAGCCCCAGGCGCTAATCTCCATGGGCTGCTTCTCTTCATGGGCTGTGTTACTCTTTACATCCCATTTGAAACTTGCCAACCAACTTTCAGGGTCTCAGCGGTCACACCACAGGAACATGGCCAATCTAAAGACTAAACCCAGTATATTGGCCATTCCAAGGAAGGCCTACCATCACACCTAAAGCCAATGATGGATTCCATCTCAATAAGAGCATTCTAGCCACTCCAGCAAAGTGGTTTCTAAATTTTCCCATTTTCTTCTTTTCCCCCACCTCCTCTTCCCTCCCCTCCCTGAAGCATTGTTTGGTGACAATCAGTTTTTTCTGTTGTCTTTAATATTGAATTCATTTTTAAATACATGTATCAGGCAGGAAATACTGTAGACATCTAGTTGTAAATTATTTACTAACTTCCAATTAACTAATTTGGTTCTTGAAAATATGTGTAGTAATCTGACATGAAGTCAAACTTTCACATTTCTCAAGGGAGTTATCTAAGTATTCTAGGTAAAACAAGGAGCACACAAAAAAGATTTCATTGTCAGGTCAATGTGATGCATATTGAATTAGTATCAGGCAGCTGTCATGGGAAGTGTCCTGATGTCACTTTACTTTAAGGACTGTAAGTGGGGAAAGGGCAGTCTAGGCTGTAATATGTTGCCTGTCCATCAATTATACATATGTCAAAATACAGTTCACGTTTCCTACGCTTTGTAATTGTGTGACTGAGGTTGAGTTCAAGAATTAGTTCACCTTGGAGGTTGGTTTAGAATTTTAGCAAAAGCACATGGCTAGGCCTTTGTTTTCTGTCATTTCAATAAACTTCAGATTTCAGATCTACACTTCATACCCTATTAAAATTACATTTAAGCGTACTGTGAAGTCTTGGCCAGTGTCTTACAAGTGGATTGTGTTTCCATTTGTCTGAAAGAACTACTTAACATTGGTATCATTGTCCCTATGCTGGGTGAAACTGTGTTCATGTTTAACACATATAGATCCTATATCACATTCACCCCATTTTGGCAGTTTGGTATTAGACGAGAAAGGTTTTGGGAACAACATTAAGTTCTATTCCCCCAAAATTATTTAGTTCTCATGTTCAACCTGGAGTTCCAAATGCTTGCTTATTAAAGAATCAAAATATTATTTTCAAAAAATACCTCATTTCCATTTCTTTCTCTTAAAACTAACTTCTCTTATTCCCTTGATAGTATCAGAGATTCTTTACTGATCATTTCTTGAGCTTCCTTAGGTAAATTTTGGATGCGTTTAACCATAAGATATTAATGGAACAGTAATGTGTATTTCACGTAAAGACCTAGTCAAGGCACTGAAGTTTTAGAGCTTGCACGCTGGAATCATTTTATGTAAATGCATCTTACATATCGCTGCAGAGAGAATACGGTCATGAGTGTTTTTAATGAACTTTGTTTCCAGCTTCTACAAAAGTGTTCTGTGACGCTATGTGGCAAAGGAATGGCAATTCACACATTTGCTACCAGTTCAACCTGCTTTCATCCCTCTCTTGGAACAAGGCCCATTCTTCATGCCTGATGCAAGGAGGTGCTTTGCTAAGTATTGCAGATGAAGAAGAAGAAGCCTTCATAAGCAGTAAGTACAGAAATGGTGCACACTGGTAATAATGCAATAAAATGGCTAGTGTGGACACTTCTGTCCTTGGATGTGAAAAAATTATATCCTTAAAAATGTTTTTCTTTTCTTAATATAGCCCAAATTCTAATTCCGAATTTTAAAACCTTAATGTTGAGCGTGTGTGTGTGAGTGCGTGCGCCTGTGTGTACAAGCTCATGCAGATGTCAGAGGACAATTCTTTTGGAGTCAGTTCTCTTCTTCAGGCGTGTGGGTTCTGGGGATCAAACTCACATTGTCTCATTTCGTGGCAAGTGCCCTTACCCACTGAGCCATCTTACTACCCCTCTAACCCTGAATGTGTTTTCTAGGAACACTGTACCACTCTCTTTCACACTACTTAGGCCTCGGCTCTCCCCTTGGGGAAGGGAATGTGAAGCTATAGCAGGTGACCCAGGTGAGCTACAACTCTTGCAGGTGGAGCAGAGGACTTCCTCAGCCTAAGTACTGATTCTTGTCCCCTGCAGAGTTTAGACACTCACTTCCGCTGGTAAGTAATCAAATAGTCTACTTGTTCCTAGCTTAGCCATCTTGGTATCCAGGCCCATCACGGACCCTTTGGTAAATACCCAAACTTTAATATTAGTGGGAAAATACAAAACCACGGGCACATATAAGACAACAGTATTTCAAAGAGCCAGTAGTAATGGGGGTGAGAAACAGCTTTACTGTGTTCCCATGTCAGGCTAACGTGGTCCCTTTCCCTCAGGGACCTCCATTCAGGCATAACTGGGCTTTGACAAAGAAAATAATTTTATGGACACACAGCATGATAGTGTTGGAGATTTATTAAAAGAAAAATCGTAAGGTATAGGGTCAAAACAAAGTTTAGGAGTGGCCATTTCTAGTATGTTTCAGCCTGGAATGAGCTGTTTGGGGAGACAGCTTTCCTACGATGTCTCAGACTGCTCTCCTTAAAGCAACAGTATGACTTAACACTGGTAAAATCAGATCTCATGAAACATCCTTGTTCTATCTGATCCAAGAGAGGGATGTAGACAATGCTGGGAGATTTTTATCTTCATTTCTAGTAACACTTATTTTAATAAACATCAAATAAGTCTTTGGCCAGAAAACAGAAACAAACCAAGAGGAAATACAAGTTGTGTTTATCAAGGCTGATCAGCCAAGTAACAGCTAATGAAATCTAACAATGGTTAATTGGGTCCCAGACAAGCCCCGACATTGTCAATGGTGACAAGCACAGAAGCACAGGTACACTCCATCCTCCACATCAGCCTGAAGGGTTTCCTTCCTGCTAGGAACCTCCATTCAGACAAAGCCGGAGTTTGTTGCTCAATGAAAAAAAAATATATATATATACATATATACATATATATACATATATATATATATATATATATATATGTATATATATGTATGGGTGGCCCAATATGAAGCAGAGCTTTATTAAATGACTTTTTAACATCTTAAACACAGGGGTTAATAGAGAAGCACCCGGGGAAAAAAGTAAGGCACACCCAAACATTGGTACCAGCCTCTCAAGAAAGAGTCTATCTAGTTATCTTTGCAATAGATATTTGTAGAATTTTGGCAGACTCAAGTTACATCTCTAAAGATTGCTCAGAAATCATTCTTCCTCCATTTCAAAACATTTCTACACTAATGTTAAAAGTTCAAGAATTTTCTTCTGGGGCTGGAGAGATGGCTCAGTGGTTAAGAACATTGGCTGTAGCCGGGTAGTGGTGGTGCACGCCTTTAATCCCAGGACTTGGGAGGCAGAGGCAGGTGTATTTCTGAGTTCAAGGCCAGCCTGGTCTACAGAGTGAGTGCCAGGACAGCCAGGGCTGTACAGAGAAACCCTGTCTCAAAAAAAAAAAAAAAAAAAAAAAAAAAAAACAAAAAACAAAAAAAAACAAAACAAAAAAAACCAACGACAAAACAATAAAACCACTGGCTGGCTGTTCTTTCAGAGGACCTGAGTTCAAGAGCAGTTCACAGCTGTCTATAACTTCTGCCCAGGGCATCCCACACCCTCACACAGACATACATGCAGACAAAACAGTAGTGTACAACAAAATAAATAATCAATTTTTTCTAAAAAATGAAATTAATATTTGTTTTGTCTCTTTTTTTAAATAATTGTCTTCTGAACAAAGTTACAGGTGATTTATGAAGGGTACTGTTTAGATCTAGGAGGGGTAGGGGAATGTGAGGAGCTCAAAGTTCTATATAACTTTAGGTTAAAGTACACACAACTTGTTTCTTATCTTTGACAAGGTAGCTTGAGAAAAAAATTATACTGTCTTCATAAACAATTTTGGCCCTATCAATAGTCAATGGTGCCTGAGGGTCCCTGTCTCCATCTGTAGGACAGATAAACCAGGCCTGAGATGGAAGGCTTTTTTCCACACGCTTTCCCTCCATGCGAGCCCACCATTTTTTTTTCTCTTTGTTTCCTGCCTCAAACAGAACTGTGAAAATGAGCTGGAAAGTGTGTTTCTTCCACCTGGCAAGGTAGTTCAGTGGGTAGAGGTGCTTGTGCGCAGGCCTGATGACCTCAGTTCAATCCTCAGATCCCACTATGGTGGCAGGAACTAAGCAAGCCATAAGAGTTGTCCGTGCCCCCACATGCTCACCACTGCGCACATGCACCTCCACATGCATATTAATAATTCTTTAAAAATAATTAATGATGGAAACATTAAGAACTATTGAATTCATAATTTGGTTGCGTTTCAGACACAATTGTTTTCTCAAATTTTACTTCATCTGTAGTTATTTTAGCATTTGAAATTCAATCATATAGAAAGAAAAGCAAATGGAAAAACAAATCTGTCATAGTTCTACAATTTAGGGATAATAATCACGCTCTGACAAAGCAAGTAAATATGCATGCGGACATAATGCTCCGGCCGCTGAGGTAAACACCAGGACCAAGAATAACTTGGAGAGGAGAGGGTTTATGAGTTCATTTCCCCATAAACCCATAAGCCCTTACACGTGATAACTAGTTATCACTGAGGGGAGTCAAGGCAGGAACTTAGAGAGGGAACTGAAGCACAGGCCGTGGAGGAGTGCTGCTTCCTGGCTTTGTTTAGCCTGCTCCCATATACCATTGAGGACCATCTGCCCCGCCCTGGGGTGCCACCACCCACCGTGGTCTGGACCGCCTCACATCAATGACGAATGCAGAAAATGCCCTACACACTTGCCTACTGGACAATCTGATGGAAGAATGTTCTCAGTTGAGATCTTCCTTGTTGCAGACTTATGTCAGGTTGATAACCACAGCAAACAGACAAAGCCTAGCCAGTAGTATCTATAGCGATCGACCGGCACAGTATAAAAACACAAGCAGCCAAGGTACTATCCAGTACACAGATGGAAGGAAGAGAGGCTCCTGTCTGTGTCTGAATTCTGCCACCACCACTGCTTGCCCGGTTACTCCAGAAGTGGTTGAGCCTCTTGACATTCCAGCTTTCCCCTCTGGGAAGTGGAAAGAATCATAGTAGCTAGTTGGTGGTATATGATGCATCTTATAGTGCCTGGTGGTATATGATGCATCTTATAGTGCCGGGGGAGCCTTAGAAAAGTGTCTGGCATGCATACCAAACAGTGTGGGCTGACCAATTAACGGCTGTTTACACAGTTTTATAACCTGCCTATTTAATTTACCTGTATGTGTTCCTGTGTGTGTGTGTGTGTTTGTGTGTGTGTGTGTGTGTGTGTGTGTGTGTGTGTGTGTGTGTGTTATATGTGGCGTATGAACATGAGTATGCAGATACATATATTCCTGTGCACACACTTGGAGGGCAGAGCAAGATGGCAGGTGTCTTTCTGTATTACTCTCTGCCTTATTTTCCAGAGACAGAGTCTTTCACTGGACCAGCGTTTCACAGGTTTAGCTAGGCTACCTGGCCAGTGAGCTCTGGGAGTCTTCCTATATTTGCTCCAAAATGTTGAGATCGTAGGCATACCAGGCACGTCCAGCTTCTGATGTGGGTGCTGGGAAGGTGACTTCAGGCCTTCATGCTTGTACTGAGCCATCTTTTCCGGCCTACACCTCGTTTTAGTTATTATCAAGTTGTGTAACTTGTAGTAACATATCAAACTGCCTTTGGAGTAGGCAGATTTTGATATTTGCTTATCGCTGTTGCCAACCATTCTCACACATAGGTATGTGCCATGTCCTAGTTACTTTATCTGTATTCATGGCATGAGATTCACTGGGTGGTGAAAGAGGCAGACTTATAGCTATACAAAGGCAGAGACATCTTCCAGAAGGACTGAGATAAATGGATACACAGTGCCTGCTCAGCCTTCCTCCACAGCTCTGCACAAGTGGGGAATTATCGTCAGAACTAATTTGAATGAATCTTCTTGGAGTAAAATGACAATTTCCCAAATCATTACTAATGTGTAATGAGTCTTGTGCAAAAGCTTGCACACCATTTATGAATTACAGTTGTTATCTATCTTAACTGCCATGGTTTCTCATGGGAGAATTTGTACCTATTCATCAAGCTTGAATAGCAATTTAAAAAAATAAGATATGTCAATGGCTTTTATTTAAACATTTCAATTCTATCATTAGGCTTTTGGGAATGTTTGGGAAAATAGAAGTCTATTCATAAAGACAGAAACCATCCTAACCAAAGTATTTTAGTGGTAAAAGAAGTCTAACATCCCTAGCTAGTAAGCAAATTGTGAGATAAAGAACTATTTAGGCTGTCACAAGAGACAAGAAACATCCAAAAGAATTTAGTCCTGAGTTTGTATTCATGTGTTAAGGGTAAACTTAGTTATAAAGGTAAATAGACTAGGGGAGGGGGGTAGGGTTTTGTTTTGTCTGATTGTTTGGTTGGGTGATATTTTTGTTTTTGTTTCTGTGTGTGTACTTTTAAATACTAATTACAAATCATATGATCCTTTTATGTGTTTTAGTAAGCACAATTGGAGTAATTCTAAGAATAATTAATATTTGAATTATGTTATTTACAATATCACTTCTCCATGTCCTGTCAGTGAATCTTCCAATCCACCCCAACCTCATAGGAAGGTTAAGTGATTTAAGAAGAGACTGGATATAACACAAAACTTGGATATGGAGTTCATATACAATATGCTCTATTTAGTGTTAAAGCTCCTTTTTATCTCTTTCTTTTGTCAGTGTTCAGCCTCCTTGAGCTTCCACTATTGCATTGAAATGTCCAGTTGTTGAGAAGCAGCAGACTTACATGTGAATTCACTGAGTCCTTGCCCTGATAGCCACACAGCCTATGGTCCAATCTGAGGAGCTCGGGAGAGTAAATGGGCTGCAATTAATTACTATGCTGAAACTATAGGAAGGAGGCAAGCCCAGACACTCACTCTCTGGATACAATCTGCCTGTAACTTCAGGCTAGGTCCCTGCATTTAGAAAGAAGACAGACAGACAGACAGACAGACAGACAGACACACACACACACACACACACACACACACACACACACGGAGAGAGAGACAGAGACACAGAGAGACAGAGAGAGGAGAGAGAAACATACAGATAGAAACAAAGACAAAGAGACACAGAGACAGACAGACACACACAGAGAGACACATGGAGAGTCAGAGTGATTGAAAGATAGAGAGGCAAGGAGAGAGGAAGGGAAGAAAAGGAGAGGAAGGAGTGGATGAATTATTTGAAGCACATGAATCAGAAGAACATGGTGTTCTCCTTTATAAGACACGTCAAGACAGCGATACCTGAGAGAGCTACAAAATTAGCCATTTTCACTAAAAGTCATTGACATAGGTTGTTCTTCTACCCCAATTTTATTGTACAAGTAGTACAGGTTCATACTAGGGGAAAAAGAAATGTTTTTCAACGTAGGCACACTAGAAGAAAACCCATAATTATACAGTTTCTTTGGGTACATTGTTCTGTGCAAGCATGTCAGTTCTGTTTATTTACAGTATCCGTTGAAGAGACAGGGTTGGCTTAGCTGGGGAGATGCTGCAGTGCTGTGGTGTTTAGAAGCAGGGACCACAGAACCACAAAATCCTCTTCTGAAGTGTGTGGGCTCCCAGGCTGGGTGCCCCCTGCTGAGGCCTCAAGATGCTGGGCCCTTGCACTCTGATGCTTTTCTTCAGACAGCTTTCAGCAGCTTTGCTTGGGCTGCAGTTCACCCTAGTGCGAGCACTTGCTTCCAGTTCGCTCTGTGGGCATGGCCATGGTCATCTCTGCTACCACCATCGAAAACCGCAAGTATGTGAGCTGAAGAAAATGGGAGAGCCTCACATTCTGAACAGAGCGCTTTCGGATAGACCAGAACAGGGCATTGCTTATTGCTGGTCAGTAGGTCTTCAGAACCCCGCCTTGTCTCACCGAAGCCCCAGCATGGAGGTCTTGACACTGGTTTAGATGATGGTCTGGCATTACCTGTGGCTTTATGACACGGTGAAATAGTTCAATAAAGCAGTGGGGCATTGAGTTTGGCTTTCTTTTTGTGTTGTCGATTTGCTTTTCTGTAGAAACGCCTTGCTTTTCTTTTCAGATCAGTTGAGCCGGGTAACCAAAGAAGTGTGGATTGGTTTGAATCAGTTGGATGAGAAGGCTGGCTGGCAGTGGTCTGATGGAACACCACTCAGCTACCTGAACTGGAGCCAAGGTACCCGCAGCACCTTATTTACCTTCAACACACTTGGGTATGCTGCAGGCTTCGACATCGCAGTCCCATAAAAATATCTTATTCTGAGAGTGGTTAATTTTTACCCCCTTGGATGAGGTTCTCCTGTTTTGCCCAAGCAAGCCTAGACCTCTCAGTCGTCCTTCTGCCTTGACCTCTCAAGTACTGGAATTGCAGGTGTATGCCACCATACCTAATGGTTTATAAATAGTGTTTTATTCTTCCTGACTTCCTACAAGGTGAGCTTGGCAGAAGGCAGAAGCCAGAAAGATAATCTATTTAGCTAACCTTGCAGGGCGATGGGGGTCAAAGATAGACTGCTGTTTTTAAAATAGCAACAAATTGCAAAATATTTCCTCTACTTTGATACAGCAAAAGTGGCTCTCTAGTCAGGTCTAGACTTGAACTTCAACATCACAAACAATCACAGTGAGTGTCCTGTAGGGGGCGCTACTGAGGCAAAGAGAAGGGCTGCTGCCTTCTGTGCTGAAACTGCATTTCTGCATGTATTGATTTTCAGAGATAACTCCTGGGCCTTTCGTTGAGCATCACTGTGGAACCCTGCAGGTTGCCTCAGCTGCTTGGAGGACCAGGGACTGCGAGTCTGCCTTGCCTTATATATGCAAACGGTCTCTAAACCATACTGCTCAGGAAATCCTTGGTAAGTGCTCCTTCAACTGTCCTTTGATTGTTGACATGTCCCCTTTCACCCCTTCAAATTTCTCTGTTCTTGCAAATAATTCATAATTGGGACTTGGAAAACTCAGGTTTGTGGCTATATGAATAAAAATGTGTAAGTGACCCCTGCCATCCTAAAGCACCATGACTACCACAAATGCTCAAGGCCAGAGCAAAAGGAACCATTTCTGTCCTTTCTTTTAAAGATTTTCCCCTTCATCATTCCACATTAGAAAACTGAAGTATGCTTTCTCTTATAGTTTTGAGTTTTATTTGTGGGATTCCTCAAACTTAAAGGTAAAAGGAAATAACATAGCAGTACTTTTTACTACATTGGTTTTCTTTGTTTTTCTTTTTGCTTGCTTTTTAGCAAAATAATTGTTCATAATTATGGAGTGCAATGTGCTTTGATCCATACGTGTTGTGCAATGGTCAGCGTAGCCATTGCTTCAAACATGATCATTTCTTTGCAGGAAGACCATTCCAACGCCTTTCTTAAGGCTATTTGAACATTACAATGTACCATTACAATGTTCACCTGGTGTGCAACAGAACTCCAGACCTCTACTGAAGTATTTTCATGTTTCTACTACATTTCAAATTTCATATTAATAATGTGCTCTCCCCACTAAAATAATGAACAAAAGTTGTTTTATATTCAAAACAAACAATGCCTAGTTATAATCTAGTATAATACAAGTCTATCATTTTCACTAGTTGTTATTCATCTGTGAGTACGAGTACTGACATATGTGTCGACAGTGTCCAGTTTATGTTTATGTACAAGATGTATGCACGTGGCATATGTGCATGTGTGTATGGGTGTGCATACCCATGTGAGCGTACTAAGGCCAGAGGACATCAGGCATCCTGCTCTCTTACTCTCTGCCTCTTTCCCCTGAGACTGTGTCTTTTACTGAATCTAGAGATAGACTGGCAGCAAGCAAGCCTCAACAATCCTCTCTCTGCAGTTCTCTCTCACACTAGGATTATAGACTCATGCCTGCCTTTTTACATGGGCTCTGGGTATTTGAACTCACATACTCTGGCTTGCCCAGAATCACTCTTATCCACTGACCACCTTCCCAACCCTAATTATATTCCATTTCTAATGTGTGCTGCCTCATTTAGTTTCTGTGGGAACTTTTTTTTTAAACTTTTATTGCATTATGATGAGAAAAGTTACATGATTTCGATTTATCTGAATTTGTTAACATCTAAAAACATATTTTAAGTAAATAGAATTAAATCACATTCTTGTTTCCCTTGTGTACCCCAACTCCTCCCAGAGACCCCTCTTTCAATACCTACAATATCTTTTTTGTCATATTCCTTAAAATTTATAAAATATTATAATAATACAAATAAGTATTATAAAAGTTGTTTGATATAAAATAACAATCAATTTAACAGTCTTATGTAGATGCTAGTCTACAGCAATAGTGAAAATACATTTTTCTCAATATAAATTTTAAATAACTCCAAACATATTAACTGCATGCTTCAAAATAATACATCACTACTGGTACTTTCTTTTTTTTTTTTTTTGTTTTTTGTTTTTTGTTTTTTAAATTTTTTTTGGTAGTCAAAGAATATGTTTAATAAAAAATAATTAAACTTCCATTTGCTCTATAGAACATAATATGAAATAATTTAATAAATTACAAATGAGGTTTTTTTTTGGATCAAGATTTCTTTTTTTTTTTTTTTTTAGATAATTTATTTACATGTAAATTTTCCCTTTCCCAGGTTCCCCTCCAAAAAACAAACAAACAAACAAACAAAAACAAACAAGAAGAACAAACTTCTTTTGCCTCCCCCCTCCCCATGCCTGCCACCCCACCCTCTCCCACTTATTGGCCCTGGCATTCCCCTACACTGGGGCACAGAACCTTCACAAGGCCGAGGTCCTTTCCTCCTACTGATGATCAAATTTGCAGTCCTCTACTATACACATGCTGCCAGAACATTCAGTCCCACCCTGTATAGTCCTTGATTGGTGGTTGGGTCCCTGGGA
>JADRCD010170945.1:3078-13322 GCA_019843815.1 Montemys delectorum
AGGAAGGAGAGAGAGGAGAGGGGGGAGAGGGAGAGAAGAGGGGAGAGGGGGAGGGAGAATTGGGAGCTGGAGAGGTGGCTTAACAGTAAAGAGCACTTGCTGCTCTTGCAGAGGACCTGGGTTTGGTTCCAGCACCTACGTGGCAGCTGGCAACTGTCCCTAACTCCAGAGGATCTGGTGCCCTCTTCTGGCCTTTGAGAGAATCTGGCATGCACAGAGTGCACATGCACACATGCCGGCAAAACAAGGTGGACTTCAGTTCTGAGGACAAGCAGGCAGGGAGAGAGAACATCCTCCCCTGCCAAGTCAACACCGCGTTCTGAGGTTGGCTGTTAACTCTTCCCAGTATTTGTTTTTCCACTTTCTGTACAGATGTGGAGGCCATTCCCCCTCTCCAAGGTTCCCACAACATACTAGGAAACATATAACATACCACAAACATGACAAAAGTAACCAAATTTTGTATAAAAACACATAGACTCAGTGTCTAAATTCTTCAGCATTTCATTGTCTTGTTTTAGCATTAATACAGCAAAGCTAGAGCTCCCTCCACTCAACCCGACCATCAGTTGCTTTTGATTGTGGATGCACTTTAAAGAAATACAGGTTATTTCCTTAGTACCTTAGAAAGGAGTTCGGTATTCGATTAGGATGAAGTTTTTGTTTTGCTTTCACATGGCATTTAAATGCATTAAAAAGCAAACCTCTCGAGTGTATGTACTAAATTTTCCCAAAGACATTTCTAATGAAAAAAAAAAAAGATTCAAATATACATGAAGTTGGAAGAAGTTTTCCAACAGCTATATAATCATAATATAGATATTACTGTACATGTTTTATTATATTTGCTATCATACCTGCCCATTTTGTCTGTTTAGCTTTTTAGCAGTTTAAACACTTTATAAAATACTTCAGCGTGGATAGCGTTAGGGACACTTCTTACGCTTTTCTTTCACATGATACAAGATTTGCATGTACAATAATAAAATGCACATCATGTGTTCCTTGAGATACTTGCTCTTGGGGGTTGAGCTCAGAACTCTACTGTGCTAAACAGTTGTTCTCCCACGGCTACGCCCTAGTCCTTCCGGGAGTTCTGAGGAGCCCCGACCAAGGTGCAGAAGAATCAATCTCTTGCCCACCCTACGCGATCAACCCTACAGTGTTTCCTACCCGTTCCTTGTCCACTTGCCCCAGAAACAATTCTGGGTTTTTCTACCATACATTTGATTTACAAATGACACCATGCCGGCTCATAACGCTTGTGAGAAAGACTTCTCTCAGCATTATTTCTGAAGCACTCTTGCATGCCTGATTCACTCAAAGGCCAGAAGGGGGCGCCAGGTCCTCTAAAGTTAGGAACAGTTGCCAGCTGCCCTGTGGGTGCTGGAATTGAACCCAGGTCCTCTATGAGAGCAGCAAGTGCTCTTTACTGTTAAGCCATCTCTCCAGCCTCAAATTCACTCATTCATTCATTCATTCATTCATTCATTCATTCATTTACTCATCCATTCTCTTTTTCTATTTATCATCTATCTATCATCAATCCATCATCTATCTTTTCTTATGGGATATTATATGTATTTACATTTCAAATGTTATCCCCTTTCCCAGTTTCCCCTCCAGAACCCCCTCATCCCATTCCCCCTTCCCCTGCTTCTATGAGGGTGTTCCCCCACCCACTCACCCACTTCCACCCACCCACCCACTCCCACCTCACTGCTCTGGCATTCTCCTACACTGGGGCATCATGCCTTCACAGGACGGAGGGCCTCTCCTCCTATTGATGCTAAACAATGCCATCCTCTGCTACATATGCAGCTGGAGCCATGAGTCCCTCCATGGGTCAACCTCTTTGGTTGGTGGTTTAGTCCCTGGGATCATCTGTCATCTATCTACCTATCTATCTATCTATCTATCTATCTATCTATCTATCTATCATCTATCTATCATCTGTCTATCATCTATCTATCTTATCTATCATCTATCTATCTACCATCTATTAATCATCTATCTCAATTTATTTAATGTGTGTTTACTCATGCATATAGATTGTATCAGCAGTCTATGTCTTTTTCCCTTTTGTCCTTGCAGTCTTGGGAACTTCAGCCAGGCTCTCACACATGTCAAACATGTTCTCTGTCACTGGGTTATAGCCCCAGCCCTTACGTCTTGTTCTTGTTGAGACATACTCCGTTATAGGATGGACTAAGTGATTCCCTAGTCTCTTGGTGGATCACTGGGCTGTTTTCCAGTCTGGGGCTTCTGTTACTCTTCTATCCTCATGACCAAAAAGCTGACCAAGATGAGAGAGGAGATGGCTATTTTGACTCCTCGTTCCTAAGACTTCAGTCCATAGTCTCCCAGCCCTGTGGTTTTGTGACACAGGACACCATGGTGGAGGGATTCTTCATGGTGAGCAGAAAGCAGAAAAAGAAAAATGCAGGAAGATGCCAGGGATGTACTGACCTGGATCCTCCAATTGAGTCCCATCTCCTACCTACCTTTTCACACTTCCAAATAGCGCCATTATCTTTAGAGTCCATCCAGGGAGTGATTTGTTTGTTAGTTCAGAGCTCTCAAGGTTTATCTGAGTATGGAAATGTCTTCCCAGACATACCCAGAGGAGCACAGCAGTAATTTCCCAGGGACTCTACCAAATGGGCAGTAGATACTGAGTGTCGAAGTACGGGTGCTCTAAATGGCCTTAGGCAACTCTTTTTGTGGATATGTGCTTTTATTTCTTTTGGGTGAAAACCTTGGAGACACATAGGTAGAATATGAATGGGCAATATGAATATGGAATGTGCAGTTTGTAAATCTTTTGTGCACCCATTAACCCAGCATTGAGTTCTGGTTGTTCACATAGGATTGTCTGTTGTAGGCAGTGGAGGAATGTCTGACTGAGTGAAGTCCTAAGCTAATGTGCATTGTCAACAGGCAAGCCATGTCAAGGACTCCAAGGTTTTGGAATCATGGGAAATTGGCAAAGCCATTGCCCATATGGCCCAGGGTCAAGAGAAAAACCAAAGCTTCCCTTGGGAGTCTGCGTGTTCATGAATCAGTGTAAGTAAAGACTAGCAACTACAGCTTCCCACTCCCAACTGCTTGCAGCCTGAGGCTGCTCACCTACCTACAGAGCCCTCCTACCGAGACGAGCTCTTTCTCTGCCTTACACAGTGAACTCTTGGTATTTCAGGTTGTGGCAGGTGAGAAAACTCCCACTCAAATGAATCCCTTTCCTATAAGTGTCTGTCCTTCCCTCCCCATCCTCATCAGGGTTCCATGAGTCAACCTTGACCTTGGCAGCCAGTGTATTTAGTTTTAGCTGTTTTTGTGGGGTTGTAGTAATGACTCATTTGCACTTTGAATTTCCATCTCTTTGATGATTAAGCACACAGTGAGCACTTGTTTGGTTTCGATGACTCCATATTTGTGTCTCTGCCTTTATGAAGTATTTACTCAAAGGCCAATTTGGAAGACTCCCTGTCTCCACTGTTAGAGTTATTCTTTTTGGTGTTATGTGTATGTAACTTGTGCCCATTTTCTCGAATTGGTGCCCTGCCTTGCTATTTTAGTGATAGCTGGTGATGAACAAAAGTTTTAAATTTTTGTGAAACGTAATAATCGTTTTCTGTAACCAGTACAAAGCCCTTCTCTTCCTGAGTCACAAACATGTTCCCATTTTCATGTTTCCCACTAAAGCACCGTATGACTCCAGCATTTGTGTTTGTACTGATGATTCGTTCAAAATTACTTTAGTGAATGGTATTAAGGCCCAGAGTTACTTTTTCTCCATGTGGACAGCTTTATTTATAGATCAAACCTTTCTTTCTGTTTAATTGCTTTTGATGCCCTTTTGGAAAAGCAGATGAGAATTTAAGTGCCAGCCTATTTCTGAGTTCTTGTGTGTTTCAGAAATCTATATAAACAACTTTTACTGTGTGAGGAATTGTTCGGTGCTCTCAGCATGGGCTGGAGGCAGCAGAGCTGCTCTTTTGGGTCTAGGCACTGTTCCCCTCACAGGATGCTTGTGGTCTTCCATCCATCCTGGTAGCACATCGCCTTGACACTCCTCGTGTCCTTTCTCTTGTGATTGGCAGGGCGGACTTCTGAAGGTGGTGAGATGTGTACATCTTAATGCAGTGCATTCCTCACGGGGATAGTCCTTCCACATCCTTCTTCTGCAGTGAGACCAAAGAGAGGCCAAACCCTATTTGTTGATCTTTAAATCAGCAGTAAACTATCTTTTGTGCCCTGGGAGGGGCTTGCTGGGGAACTGCTTCTCCATTGAGCTATACCCTACATATTCACTGAATTAATTCACTCATCCAGGTATGTGTGTGTGCACTTGTTTATTTGTTTGGTTTTGTTTATTGAGAGAGAGAATATACAGGCATGTGTATGCAATGGCATGTGTGTGCCATGGCATGTGTGTAATGACATGTGTGTGCAATGGCATGTGTGCAATAACATGCATGTGCAATGGCATGTGTGTGTGATGGTATGTGTGTGCAGTGGCAAGTGTGTGCAATGGCATATATATGGGCATGTGCAATGGCATGTGTGTGCAATGGGCATGCGTGCGGACATGTGCGGTGGCATGTGTGTGGGCATGTGCAATGGCATGTGTGTGCAATGGCGTGTGTGTAGAAGCCAGAGGACACCTTGTAGAAGTTGGTTCTCTCCTCCTTCCTTCTGTAGTTTGGGGATTGAACCCCGGTGGTCAGGCTTGGCAGTTCAGTTTTACTCTGGAGCAATCTTACCAACTCTGTCCAGTTCTTTTGAGATGGAGGCTTACTAAGTTGTTCGGCTGCCTTTGAACTGGTGGTCATCCAGCCTCAGATTCCTACGGGCTGGGATTACAGTCATATACCACCAGGAGAGTTGTCTCATCCAGTCCCTCAGAATAGTGATATGTATCAGTTAGGCTGAGGCCGCTCTTATTCAGGCCCTGTGTGTCCATGCTGAGATTTTTGGCTATTATGGATTTTGTCTAATTTTTCTGTAAATCAGAATTTTGGGCTGGTGAGATGGCTCAGTAGTTAAGAGCACTGACTGCTCTTCCAGAGGTCCTGAGTTCAGTTCCCACCAACCACATGGTGGCTCACAACCATCTGTAACTGGATCCATATGCCCTTTTCTGGTGTGTCTGAAGACAGCTACAGTGTACTCATATACATAAAATAACAAATCTTTTTAAAAAAAATCATAGAATTTTGTTGCTCTTAAAAAATGTTGTGTATTTTTAGTACTTAAGTTGGTATGTACATATGATTTTCTGGTGAGTCAATACTTTTATCATTATAAAATATCTTTATGGTAATTTTTAATCTAGAAGGCTATATTTTCTAATATTACCATAGTCTCTCCAGTCTTTTCTTTTTTTCTTTTTCCTGAGACAGGGTGTCTCTGTGCAGCCCTGGCTGTCCTGGAGCTCTCTCTGTAAACCAGATTGGCCTTGAACTCACAGAGATCCACCTGCCTGTGCCTCCTAAGTACTGGGATTGAAAGTATGCACCACCGCCACCTGGCATCTCTCCAGTATTATCCTTACCCAGGTTCAATTCCCAGCACCCACATGGTAATTCTGGCATCTGTAGGTCTACAGGATCTGGCGCCCTCTTCTGGCCTCCTGAAAGAAGTGCACTTCCATACATGTGGGCAAGACAGAAATATGATTTTTTTTTTCTAGTTTAGAGTAATTATTCATTTACAAGGTTGGACTTTGGATTGTGTGTAGTTTCTCTCCATTTTCACTGTTTCCTTTGGGGTTGTTGAATGTTTTAACAAATTCCCATTTCCGTTCTAAACTGGTGTTATATTTGAAACATTCCATTTTTGACTTGGTGGAGTGTCAGACCCCTGATGGTGTACCACATTTTAAGACCAACATCTCAGACTGTTGATGGTGTGTCATATCTTAAAGCCGACATCTCCTTGTTCTCTGTCTGTCCAACCAGGTAATTCTGATTTGTCTTGGGCGTGTTGGGTTTTTCTTCCCCTTGTTTGCTTTTACATCCTTTCCATTGTGGTTTTTTCCTCTTGGTGATTATATTTTTTTCCCTTTTATAAATTTTCATGCTTTGTGTTGTTCTATCTTTAGAGTTTTCCTAGCTTTTCACTTTTTTTTTTTTCATTCTGAACTTTTTTTCTTTCACCGTATGGAGCACAGCTGCCTTGAAATGTTCCATTGCTAATTCTGAGCTGCCTTCGGGTCGTCTTTGCTAACTGCTTTTCTGTTGAGATTAGTTTTAATATTCCTGCTGCTTCCCGTGTTGGGCAAGTTTATAATCTGGTGTGTATGTGCTTATGAGAATATTACATCCTGGAGATTTTGAGCCCTGGTATGTATTTCCTTGGAGCTATTTCAGAAGAAACTGTGGGGTGCTTTGCTCTAAGTGGTGTAAATATTGTACAAGCCCGTTAAGGGTGTGAATTCTGGGTGCTCCACACCTCAACAGTCATTTCTCAGGCTGCAGCTCACAACTCGGTTCAGTTATGATGCATTTCATAAGTATTTTCTAGAAGGTTTTTGTTCCGTGTATGCGTGATGTGTGTGAGAACCCATGCCACAGCTTGTGTGTAGAAGACTCAGTTCAGTTATGATGCACTTTATAAATATTTTCTAGAAGGTTTTTGTTCCGTGTATGCGTGATGTGTGTGAGAACCCATGCCACAGCTTGTGTGTAGAAGACAATTTAATGGAACCAGTTTCGTTTCCACTTCGTCCTGAGTTTGGGGGACTGACATTTGGTTACCAGGTTTGTGTGGCACACACCCTTACTGGCTGAGCCCCCATCTCATCAGCCCAGACCATGGTATTTTAGATGGTCTTTGCTTACCGACTGCCCCGAAAATGCACTGTTTTGGACTGAGTCAGAGCTGGAACCCAGGGTTATGTATGGTTCCCCTCTCTAGCTGTCTGTGAGGTTGTCTTTGACTTCAGGCTTTTATGGTGTCTCTTATGAATCCCCAGCGACTTCAGGCCAGGAGATGGTGGGTTTTCTGGCCAATCGTTAGCTGTCTCCCAAGATACTGACTATATCCTGCCCTCAGGACACAAGTTTAATTTTGGTTTTCTTTTTAAATTTCCTCGTCTTATTTTTATGTGCCTGGTGTTTGCTTGCATGTGTTTCTGTGCACCATGCGAATGTCGTGCCCATGGAAGCCAGAAGTGGGCATTGGGTTCCCTGGGACTGAAGTACACATGGTCTGTGGGTACTAGGGACCAAAGCCAGGTGCTCTCAACTGAGGGACCATCTATCCAGCCATAGGGTGATAGGTTTTACAAATCACATACACCACCTAAAGGCTTTTGTCCAACTTTTGATGCCTTTTTAGATTTTTTTTCTTTTTCAACTCACACTTTACAATTGGTACCATGGGAGGACTCACCTATGCCACCATGGGAGGACTCGCCTATGCCACCATGGGAGGACTCGCCTATGCCACCATGGGAGGACTCACTTAAGCCACCATGGGAGGACTCACCTATGCCACCATGGGAGGACTCACTTATGCTATTACTTTGCCATATTTGACATGGGACTTCCCACACAATTTTAACGTGTTCATCCACCCACAGGTGACATTTTCCAAGTCTGGCCATATGCCCAAGCCAATGAAAAGTATTGTCTCTAACTTGGGGTAAATATTATTGTTTGTTTGTTTGTTTGTTTGTTTCTTTCTTTCTTTCTCTGTCTCTCTTTCTTTCTCCATGCTGCCCATGCTAGTCTCTACTCTTTTGTTTTTGTTTTTTTTTTTAATTTATTATATGTAAGTACACTGTAGCTGTCATCAGACACCCCAGAAGACGGCATCAGATTCCATTACAGATGATTGTGAGCCACCATGTGGTTGCTGGGATTTGAACTCAGGACCTTCAGAAGAGCAGACAGTGCTCTTAACCACTGAGTCATCTCTCCAGACCAACTAGTCTCTAGTCTCGTATGAAGCTAAGGATGAAGCTCCTTCTGTCTCCAGCTCCACATGCTGGATAACAGACCTGTGCTGTGGGGTTCATGTGAGTGGTACTGACCTGTGCTGTGGGGTTCATGTGTGTGGTACTGAGGGACCGGGACCTCATGTTTGCTACACAGCTTTCTAACCAACTCAGCTACAGCTCTCCTTTCTGGAGCACATATCCTCTCTCTCTCTCTCTTTCTTTCTCTCTCTCTCTCTCTCTCTCTCTCTCTCTCTCTGTTGGTTTTTTGAGACAGGGTTTCTCTGTATAGCCCTGGCTGTCCTGGACTCACTCTGTAGACCAGGCTGGCCTTGAACTCAGAAATCCACCTGCCTCTGCACATGTCCTTTCTTAAAAAATTCTTCTGAGGGCTAGTGAGCTGGCTCAGGGGTAAGAGCACTGACTGCTCTTCTGAAGGTCCTGAGTTCAAATCCCAGCACCACATGGTGGCTCACAACTACCTGTAATGAGATCTGACGCCCTCTTCTGGTGTGTCTGAGGACAGCTACAGTTTACTTATTTATAATAAATAAATAAATCTTTGGGCCAGAGCAAGTGGGGGCAACCGGAGTGAGCAGAGGTCCTAAAAGTCAATTCCCAACAACCAGATGAAGGCTCACAACTATCTGTATAGCTCCAGTGTGTACTCATATGCATAAAATAAATAAATAAATCTTTAAAACATTCTTTTGAGAGTTTTATTTTTCGTGTGTATCAGTTTTTTTTTAACTGTATGTATATATATGTCTGTGTACCCTGTGTGTGTGAAATGCTCTCAGAAGTCAGAAGAGGGTGTCAGATCCCCTGAGACTGGAGTTAAAGATGGTTCTTATCTGCCAAGTGGGGGCTGGAAACTGAACCTGAGTCATCCGAAAGAGCAGCAAGTGCTCTTAACCATTGAACCATCTTTCCAGCTCCTGGGGTTCACATTTTTTTTAAAAGCACAGTGGTAGCTGGAACCACAAACTCCCACAGTATTCTGAAACATCCTGGATGGCCACATATATCTTGGTGATCCTGAGAGACATCATCTTATTTAAGCCGACATGCTTTTTATTTCTTAAAGCAGCCTAGTAAACTCCAGTGAAATAATGTGGAGTCCATCTCCAGGCTTTCCAGTAATATTTGTAGGATCAAGCCCCCCCCTCCCCCGCTGCCCTCCTTAAACCAATGTGGAAAGGAAGAAAAATTGCTGCCTGACTTAGATTCATGGGTAAGGCTGTGATTACAAATGACAAACTAGGGAAAACCTTCATATTTATTTAATATGTACTTTGTATAACAAGGGAGCCTTCATAAGGAAATAAAGATGCAAGGGAGCAGACAAATTAGCATTTCTGCCAGGCTGGATGAAGAGCAAATGGTCATGAGGAAGATGGTTGAGCAGAAAGCCTAAGGCAGCTACAGTGGTGTGAGGTCAGCCAGGCCGGATGGTCTGGTTCTCCTCCGAGTCCCTGCATCTTCCGAGGTGCACTCCTTTCCTTTGGGTTTGCGGGGGGGGGGGGCATCTTTCACATCAGAGGCAGGAGGAGGGGAGGAATCCCTTCTGAGGCTTTGTGATCTTCAGAGGAAGGCAGGGGACCGAGGGAAATCTTGCACAAGCTGTCTCCCAGATCCTTCAGCATGAAATACTTACTGTGCCAAGAAGCCAAGCTTTCAGGTAAATGTTTTGAATACATTAAGTGGAATGACTACCTCCTGAAGATGCAGAATATCTCTATCATTCCAGAAATTTTCTTTTTGCTGAATTCAATTCTTAGCTTTCCCTCCCCCAACCATTTCTCAATTTCTCATTTCTTTTTCCTTTCCTTTCCTTTCCTTTCCTTTCCTTTCCTTTCCTTTCCTTTCTCCTTTTTCTTCATCTTTTCCTCCTTATCCTTCTTCCTCTTCCTCCTCCTCCTCCTCTTCTTTTTTTTTTCAAGACAGGGTTTCTCTGTGTAGCTTTGCCCATCCTGGAACTCTCTCTGTTGTTGGGGCCCAAAAGCCCCTGGCATCTCAGCTCTACCTGCACCATGCCTTTCTAGATGCTGCCATGTTCCTGCCTTGATGATAATGGACTGAACCTCTGAACCTATAAGACAACCCCAGTTAAATGTTGTCCTTATAAGAGTTGCCTTGGTCATGGTGTCTGTTCACAGCAGTAAAACCCCAAACTAAGACAGCCATATACTGTACTTTTTATATGACTTTGTTTTGCTTGATACAATAGTGTTGCATGTAGTCCATTTTGTGTCGTGTGTCAACATTTCATTTTGTGTGTGTGCTCACACATGCATGC
>JADRCD010170947.1:0-16458 GCA_019843815.1 Montemys delectorum
AAAAAAAAAAAAAAGAAAAATGTATAAGAACGCCAACATTTTAAGAAATATAGGCAAACTGTTACTTCATATTCAAATATATTATTTATGTGTTTCCTGAGAGGCATATTATAAATTTACACAAACCAAAGGATTTGTTTTTATTTATTTGAATAGTTTTTCAATGCTATAAAATTCTGGGTAATATTTCAAGCATTCCTTATATGGTCATCAAGGGCAGGAGAGACCCTTGAGCCTGTGAAGGTTCTACGCCCCAGTGGAGGAGAATGCCAGGGCCAGGAAGCAGGAGAGGGTGGGTTGATGAGTGGTTGAGGGGAGGGAATAGGTTTTTTTTCCTTGTTTTTGGTTTTTATTTTATTTTATTTTATTCTTTATTTTTTACAGAGGGGAAACTGGGAAAGGAGATATCATATGACATGTAAATAAAGAAGATATCTAATAAAAAATGTGCAGTCCAGAAACCATATCAACACAAACAGCAAAATGCTACTCATTAGGTTTTATTTATATATTCCTTGTACTTATTTGTACAGATACACATATATGCAAATATGTATATATGTGTGTAATAATAATTAGCATATATACAATGATCAATCACATATAATTATCAAAATAAAAAGAAAATCAGACATATAAGAGGTTCTAGAGGAGAAGACCTGGAAGGCTCAGAAGGGTAAAAGGGGTACAGTGATTTAATAGAATTCCAAATAAAATGTATTTTTGAGAGGGAAAGATATGTACGAGAGAAGAATGAATAAAATTAAAAAATAAGATAAATGTTTCATACTCTCAGAACTAAAGCAGATTATTGTTCAAAGATTTCCTAAGCCTCTGCTTGTACACAAGTTGAAAAATAAATCACAAGATTACTTAATATGTTGTTTGATTCATTTTAAATAATTTTTATTATAAACTAAAACCATTATTATTAATATCCATCCAGGTAATTAGGAAAATAAATTAAAGTTATTTGCTTTGTCTGCTCTATTTTATATGTATAATTAATAAATTATTATGGTAAGTTATTTGATCCTGTAGTGGTCATTTACCTTCTTTTCAAAAAAAAAGTCATAGATCTTTTAATAGCTCACTTTGAAGTAATTGTTTTAGTCAGTTGTCAGTCAGTGTATCATAATTCTTGAGAAAATGAACATATAAAATAGAAAGATCTGGTTTGTTCTACAGTTTTGGATGTTTAAGTCCATGACTAACTTAAAGTATTGCTATGGGCCTCTGTTAGGATTTTATGGGTAAAGAAATTGCTTACTTCAAGGGTGTCAGGAAATAGAGATAGGAAGGACTAGAATGAGGATTAACAAATGAACATCATGCTCCAGTAGGCTTCTCACTCCAATGAGGATTACAAACAACTAAATCAATATGAACACATCAATCCCAATGAAGCTAGACTGTTCCTGATCCAATCATCTCTAAATGATACAATAGTCTGAAGATTAAATTTACAACATAATAATAATGTGTGAGTTCTCCAATTAGCATAAATATATTTAGATGCATGTCAAACCTCTAACATTACTCTTCTGCCTTCTAAACAAGGGCTGGTTTTTATAAAAAGATACATATATATATAACTTTGATGAGAGATTATCTACTGAAATAACATGCTTGCATGTGAAAAATTTAAAGGACAAGATTTTGTAATAACTTAAGAAATTTCTCTGCTGATTTGATTTGATTAGTTGTATAAGGTGAGAAACTTCTAATATTTCAATAAAATCATGACATTTACGTTTAATTAAAGTTCTCTGAAAAACAAACATAGAAAAGTTACAGGTGTTGAGATTGCCAGCCTGCAAAGGTATAAACCAGCAAGATTGACAGTGTGAATTTAATTCCTAGAACCCACATGGTGGAAAAAATAAAACAACAACAACAACAAAAAAAACATAAAACCTTCCACTACCTGTCTTCTGACTTCCACAAGTATGTCATCATGACACAAATATGCCTCCTTCCCCGGCATGTGTATATATACAACAAGAATAAACTGATAAATATTATTAAAATCTCCAAATTAAACATTTTGACTATAAAGTGCAGAAAGAAACAAAGCTGTGATTCTCAGAAGTTTTTACACAGAACTGCACAAACTGTGTGAACATATATGATGATGGCATGGTTTGTATCCACAACTAGGGGTATTCTCAGAAAAGAAACCCAATATTGGGCATTCTCTTGGTCCATGCTCATGGTTCAACCAAGCTTTTATGATCTGTATTAATGAAGACTTTATCACAGTCTATTAAAATAGAAGATGAACAACTTGTAAGAATATTAAAACTCATGAAAGGGGCTGAAGAGTTAGTGCAACAGTGAAGAACACAGAGTAATCTGGTTCAATCACGAGCAGGCTTGTGGCATCTTACTACTGTCCAAAACTGCAGTTACGTGGGATCCAATGCTGCCTTCTGGCCTCCATAGGTACTAGGCATACACATAGTACATAAACATGCTATGCAGGCCAAGCTCCCTTACATATAGATGGAGAGAGAGAGAGAGAGAGAGAGAGAGAGAGAGAGAGAGAGAGAGAGAGAGAGAGAGATTAATCTTCCAGTTGTCTACTATTTAGAACCACAGGAAAATTTTAATATATTCAATTATTCAAATAGAAACTAAGTAACAATAGCTAATTATATACAAACATATGTGAATAAGTGAGTTAAAGTTAAAGCCAGAAGGAAATATTATTCAATTTACAGAATTCTAGAGATGAGATTATTGTTTCTATTTGGAACAAGCTGAAAAAGGTTTCATGAACATAAATCAATGAATGGTGTTCTCAGGTGCTGAACTTACAGCAAGATTTCAATTTTCAACTACAACAAACACTTTTTTATATTTCTTGTTTTTATGTGAAATTTCTAAGCTACTGACTTCCACTGCCATAGAGCTACCTGCTAAGAAGTTTTCCCTAGCCATGTGGACTACATAACATAAAACTACACAATATAAGGTATTTTTCCCCACAAGATTTTTTGCATGTCTTTACTCATACGTATAAGAAAAGGATCTAATATGGAACAAAATAAGAAAGAGTTCCTGGTGAGATTTATTTAAAGTTTAACAAAATATTTACTTTCAATTTCATTTATTCTAGGAAATTCAAGCTATGCAGGTGAAATGTAATAATGGAATTCTGTTTTCTATAAAATCACAATAAGAAGACCTGTCTAGTACAATGTTATTCTAAGACAAAGCAACAAGCAGAGAGTTGGCTTCTTAGTTTCCTCTCAATTGGCAAAACAAAATATTTAATACTGTGCAAAGAATAATGGTAAGTTAATTCAGCTTACAGTTTAGAAGTTTCAAAAGTATTGGGCTATCAGAATATCCTGCCCAGTAGGGACCCCTTTGATACATCATTTGTTAAGAGCTATCACTGTGGAGTGGATACAAAACAGATATCAAGAGTGTAATACAATGTGATGGAGAGGAGACCAATTGTCGTGTTCTTATCTAACAATCTGTTCTCAAGAAATAAATGAGCTCCAAAAGAAGTATTTAACTCCTTTTGATAATAGTGCCTCTAATGAGCCAAATAACTTTCTCAACTTCTTCTATGAGTTTTCCATTATTTTGTAATATCATCATAGAAATAACTACAAATCTCCTCACATATTGACCTTTAAGGTAATGTTCAAACAATATCCAAACCACTACGTGTTTATGCTGTAATCATTTTTAAATGTAATTTTAATTGAAAAATAAATAACTGAAAATTTCATGAAGATACACCATTATAACTTTAAAGTTTTACACTAACACCTAATAAAATGTGTGCCTGTAAATACAAATTTACAGCTTTCTGGGCAAATGAACCATCTCTAGTGAAAGAAAGAAAAAAAGAAGGAAAGACAGGGGAAAGGGAAGGAAAGAAGGAAAGACAGGGGAAAGGGAAGAAGGAAAGAAAGGGGAAAGGGAAGGAAAGAAGGAAAGAATAAACGTAATCAAAAAGTATGTGTGTAGTACTTCGTCTTGTGATACTAAATATATCTTTCAGTGAGCAATTTCTTTCATATGATGCTTTCAACTTTTACATGCTATCAATTACTCTTTTGTAGCACTCAGTGTAGTGTGAAACACAATTGAATACCTAAATTTTTTCTGATACCAATTTCTCTGATGATGTTCATTAACTTGTTTTGTTTTTTTTGTTTTTTTGTTTTTTTTTTTTTTGTTGTTGTTCATATCCAAAATACTTAGGGTGGAAGCAGACAAGTACTGCTGCAGTTAAGGTTAACTCTAAAAAAACCATTCCGGGATAAGATATGTGCTCCACACCCTCTCAACACTCCAGTGGTCCTGATCAGATTAACCTAAATCACAAATGGGTAATATTGCCATGCCACAATTTTCTCAACAAGGACTTGTCGCTTCTGAGACATACTTATATTTACATTATTTTGTTATTTTATTTATCAATAATATATCCTATAAAGAAGTTCAACCAAAAATAGCATCACATGAAAACAAGAAAAACTCTCAAAAGAGGCATCTAGGGAGTTAGAGATTCACCGTCTTAAGTTACAGATGCACGACTGAGCTTATAAGACAGAGAGCTCCAGTGGATTGCTCTGAAATCTCACTACATAGGTGGCTTTGGATGAAACCTGAGTTTCAAAACGAAGGAAATAGACAAGAATGAGGGAAAGCCATTTGTGAGAAAGTGGAGCACATACTCAGTTGTAAGAGGTAAAGAGATGATTGGTAATATGTGTAGTCTGTAATCATAATGTACATGTGTGGAACTAAAAAGGAACAAATTTAATTTTTACATGTCCATGCAATGTTTAACTAAGATAAAATCATAATGAACGTCACAACATAAATTTAATACAATCCAGGCACACATGAACCTAACTAAAGGAACTTAAGGATAGTATTTGTAGAATGTACAATTTATATTAGAACCTTACTTATCGGAAGAAAAACTAAGGATATGTTTGCTCATCGTTTTGCCATTTAGAAGAGAGGTTGATTGTGAAACCATAGTCTTTAGCTTCTTTAAAATAGTTCTAAATTCCTAAAATCTATTCTAGAACTTTGAATCCAGCCAAATGCTTGCAGGTACTTATCTAGTTAGGCAACTCATTTAGCTACAGGGATTATGTTCATCATTATTGCAATCACTGTGCAATTGAAATCAGTCACAAGGAATGAATACACCTTGACTGCTCTCAGTCTTGAAAGTCTTCATCATGAGTTTCTATTAGGTCTAACAACAAACCAGAACATAGCACCTTGTCTAACAAGACAAATAGAGAGGTTTTTATATGCTGATCATTCTAGTATTTATTCCCTTTAACATTTTGAAACATAGATCCATAATTTCGTTAGTAACACCTATACATACCTGTATATACACAATGAATTTACTTAACCTTGTTAATGAAGATAAACTAAGTGCTTTTTAAGTAACTGAGCTATTAAGGTAACAGATCTATTACTTAAATGCTACCTACCAGTGACGAGGCCTGGTATGTGTTTTCAAAAATTATTTTACCTAGACAACAAACAAATTATGAGAAATGCTAAATTATAGCCAAGGTCACAGAAATGTAGTGTTTCTGAATGTGATCATCATATTTGGGGATAAAGATTAGCTGAAATGCCCAACAAAGGGGAGGGAAAACCTGTAGAGACAATATCCAGAGGTTAGGCAAGGCCCTTGGTTGGGGAATGGGGCCACCCACTCATTTCCAAATTTTTAACCAGAATCACTCCTGTCAAAAGGAAATACAGGGACAAAGTGTGGAGCAGAGACTCAAGGAAGGGCCATTCAGAGATTGCCCCACCTGGGGATCCATCCCGTATGTAGACACCAAACCCAGACACTATTACTGATGCCAAGAAGTGCTTGCTGAAAGGAGACTGAGAAGGATGTCTCCTGAGAGGCTCAGCCACAGCTCAAAAAATACAGAGGTGGATGCTTGCAGCCAACGATTGGACTGAACATAGAGAACCACATGGAGGAGTTAGAGAAAGGACTGAAGGAGCTGAAGGGGTTTGCAATTCCATAGGAAGAACAGTATCCTATCAACCAAACAGACCCTCCAGAGCTTCCAGGGACTAAACCACCAACCAGGGACCCATGGCTCCAGCTGCATATGTAGCAGAGGGTGGCCTTATCTGGCATCAATGGGAGGAAAGGTCCTTGGTCCTGGCTTGATGCTCCAATGTAGGGGAACACCAGCATGGTGAGTCAGGAATTAGTGGGTAGGTGTGGAAGCACCCTCATAGAATCAGGGGGAAAGGAGATGGGATAGGGAGTTTCAGGTAAGGTGATAATATTTGAAATGTAAATAAATAAAATATCCAATTTAAAAAAAGAAAAAAAAAGAAGAAAAATATATGCATGCTAACAATTGAGAGATAAATGTAAATAAATCTCAATGAGAAAAGAAATCAAACAGTCCAAATCAGTGACCATATTTGTTACACAAGTTACTTTATCGAGCCCGTAAAATAGCACCATTAAGAGGTTGCTGTATGGTTTTTGTTTAAAGCTTAAGTTTGTTGTAGTTTTGGGGTTTGATTGGTTTTATTGTTGTATATGCATGGCCTCATTATGTAGCTCATGGAATTAATACCGTGGATAAGCCTCGTCTTGAACTCATGGAAATCTTTCCATTTTCTTCTGAGCGGTAGAATTCATAACTTACAGTGATATCGTGGGGGCTTTCAAGAATCTGTTCAATAATAAAGACGCGAGACGTCTGTACAACATAAAGCTGTTAGCCTGTTTGTTGTGACCACAGGCCCCTGATACACATCGACTCCACCAAAAAGCTAGTGTTCGGCTTCTGTCCTTCCTACCCTGCTCCAGCTGCTAGCTCTTTATTTATTAAAAGCCACATTCCTTTCTCATAAAAGGACTATTAGCATAGATGGAGAGGTTCCACTGCTTACTTACTCTGAACCAATCAGCAACAGGACTACACTCCATCATCCATTTCTTCTTCTTTTTTTTTTTTCAGTAAATAAATCTTTTTTTATTTATAATTTTTTATTAGATATTTTCTTTACATATAAATTTCTCCTTTCCCAGTTTCCCCTCCAAAAAACAAACAAACAAGCAAGCAAACAAAAACAACAAGAACAAACCCCTGTTGTCATCCATTTCTTGGTGTTCCCTTTCAGAGAAAGGGAAGACAACAATGATCTTCTGTGATATCCCCCACAGTAGACTGCCTTTTAACATAGTAATCTCAGAGAATCATCCTTTTTGGGCAGGTGAGGAAGCAACAAATATTTGGATGCAGAAAGCAAGTATTGTGACTATAGAAATGACAGTACCATTTAGGGGACATGGTAATTAACAATTGATAATACAGGGACACACCTTTATAGCCAGTAAATACACTTTATTTATTTATTTATTTATTATTATCTCTACATAGTTATTGTGCCCTTTAAGTGTATTAATGTTATGGATTTGTTGGAAATTTCATACATGTGCTCATTGTGTTTTGATCCTATTTACTCTCTATTCCTCATGCCAACACTTCCTTAAGCTTTCTTCTAGGCCAATCTTTTCAAACTTTGTATTCTCTCTCTCTCTTTTTTTTTTTTCCACTTTGACTCCAATTTGTGTATACCTGAGTGTGGAGTCATCCATTGGAACATGGCTGACCTATCAGTAATCACACTTCTAAATAAAATTGACTCTCTATTTCGTTTAGGAATCATAAACTGCCAAACACTCTACAGCTAGGGGTAGGTGTTTCTGAGTCTGAACCCTATTCCTGCTGGAATGTTAACTGGATGCTTTAATTATTTATTTATCTGTTGTTTATTTTAATGTTATAACTTTATTATAGTAAAATTTGATTCTTCAGCTTTTAGGACTTATTTGATAAAGGTTGCAACACGAAGAAAGACTGATGTCCTCTCCTATCTCCCCTCTCAAGCTGGTACCAACTGCGGAGAGTCCTTGGTCAGTGACTTAGAAATTATGCTTACTCCCTTTTCTGGGTTTAATGATTTTATCAGGCTAAATTTTGCCCAAGTCATGCATCTGCTGTCACAGTGTTCCCTCTAATCCTGTATTCTCCTCCAAGTTTGTTGTAGTGCTTTCTTGATGATAGCCATTTTGAAAGGTATAAAATGGATTCCCAATGTAATTTTGATTGCTGAAAATGTGAACATTATATCCTTAACCATCAAGGAACAACAGAAGAAAATTACTCTCAAATTCCACCTCATTCAGTCAGAATGACTATCATCAAAAACACATCCAACTACAAATGATAGGAAGAATATAAGTGTATGTGAAAATTAATCCTCATGTACTGTTGCTGAGAATGTAAATCAGTCCAGCCACAAATGAAATTAATTTTGAAAATCCTTAAAGAAAAAGACAAAACAAGAAGAACAAAATACCTATATGAGCCAGCTTTATGTCTCCTCATATGGTATTTATCAAAAGAACAATAAAAATGTGACATACTATATATATGTATAATATATATACATATATATATTATATATGCACACATATATACACAAGCTTATATATAAGCATATATATATGTATATATGCTTGATACATACATATATATGAGTTTTAATCATGACACAGTACAAAATTTGACCTTATCCTCTAAAATGGATGGAACTGGAACCAGAGATCTTCCTGTCACAGGAAAAAAGACAGACTTAGAATGACAAATATCAAGTTTCGTATTACATATGAAAGATACGGAATAAAAAATGATAAGAAAATCTAGGAGGCCTGTTTGAGGAGAGCAGAGGCTCAGCGGGGCAGAGTGAGGGGAGGGTCCAGACATCCTACCTCTGCCTTAACATTCAGTCAGGAACAATGTGTGCTCCAGCATTGCACTTTATCACATTGCTTTGCTTTTACCATCTTTTGTACATTTAGGTAGATGTTACGTAGTAGTAAGATTTCCTGTGCTTTTGAATAATGTCATAATTTTGATGGATATTACATTGAAAATGTAGACATCTTCGGCAATATATGTATTTTAACAAAGTCAATTCTAATCTTCAATGGGCATGTGTAGTCTTGGGACACAATGAAAGCAGTGCTAAGGGGAAAATTCAATTTATGCTATCTTTTATATTCTACAGTTCCTTCACTGTCTCATGATTTTCATTATAGAGACCTTTAAACACCTTGATTTTCCTTGTAACTGCATTTATTTATGCATATATATATTTATTTGTTTAACTTTATTTCTTTACATATGCTCCCTTGTAACCCAGAGTGGCGTCAAATCCACCTCTTAGAGGAAACTCATCTTGAATGTCTCCAACACTGAGCTCTGCAGCCCTGGTGCTGTGCAGCCCTGGTGCTGGGCACCTCTCCTTCGTATTTATTGGATATTTATTGTACAGGTGGTGGTGATTCCACTGCCTCATATTTCGATGTTATATATTGTTTAATTTTTAATACCGCTGTAGGTTGCATTGTTTTTCTGAATGCTTTTTTCACGGCAGTCACTGTTGATGTGCCAAAGGCACTCGATTTTGTAAGTTGATTTTTGGTTTGTTGTTTGGATGAAACTGTTTACGAGATTTTAGAGTTTTCCTTGGATTTTTTTTATGGAGTTACAAATACAGGACCTTATTTTCTGCAAACACAATTTTTCACATTTCTTTCTTATTTTTATCTCTGTGGCTAAGATTTTAATTATTTTACTAAATGTAAATTATTGAACACACTTCTGCTGACGTTTTGGAGGAACTGCTTTTAATTTTTCCCACTTGCTAGATGTTTGGTGTTCTCCTATCATTCTGAAATATGACCACTCTTACCCTGGGTTTTTCAGGACTTTTAGCAAGAAAGAGATTGTGTTTTCACATATGAAATTACCATGCTGGTTTTAGCTAGAATCTATATATTATTCTATATTTATTGATTCATAAGTTGAAAAACTATATATTTACCTTACAGTTTGCAAATATTGATCAATAAGGATCACAGTGATTCTATGAAATCATCCAGAATTTATGTTGCTTATCAACCTTTCCTTTTAATTTATATGTTTACCTAGTAATTTATCTACCTGTTATATGTATTTATATATGCATATCATATCACATACTCATTGTGATTTATATTTTCAATAAAGCAGTTTTATTATTAGAAGGAAATCAAATGTGTTTGGCATGTTTATGTTGAGTTGTATTGACTGACAAGTAACAATAAAATTCACAATTTGTCAATATTAGAAAAATATATATTTGTTCTTTATTTTAATTATTTTAAAATTATTTTTATACATCACCTTTACCTTATGCAATATATTTTTATGCAATATATTTTATTTTATTTTTTTCCCTTGCCTAAATCTGTCCAGATTCCTGCCACCTACTACCTACTCACCTTCATATTCTCTGTTTCTCTCTCTGCTTTTTAAAAAAACAAACAAAAAAATGAAAATGAAAACAAAAACTAGCAGTTATAGAACAAATAATACACAAAATTTAAACCCATAAAACCTCAGAAAGAGACACAGATGTGTGTTGGAAAGGGGCCAAGTTGGAGTATGGTTGATATACTTAGTGACACTCTAGTGGATAAAACTGATTTCCATTTCATAGAAGCTATATATCGATAAAAGCTTCTTGTTTAGGGGTGGGACTTTATGTCTGCCTCCTCTCAGTGCTGCAAGTTTGTTTTAAACTTATGCTTATAGCACATTTATTTCACATGTATGTTTTTCAAGGACATACGCAGATTTTAGTCTCATTGGTATTCTACATGATGTGCTCTGCCATTGCCAACTGTACTGTGTCAGAAAGATGAAATTCAGAATGTTTTGGGCAAAATAAATGGATACATGTTTACTTTTGCTATAGATATACAAAGTATATCTTGAGAGAGGAGGAGATGGTTTAGTATATGAAGAAGACTAACACACAAGCCTGCTTACATGATGTCAATCTTCAGTACCCACATATAGGGAGAAAGAAAGAACATACTTTACAATGTCATTCTCTGACCTCTCCATACATAGGTATGTCCATTTGCACACCATGTAAATATAAGACATTAAATAAGTAAGTAAATAAATGAATACAATTTAGACATGCCTTATGTACAAAGACATGTTTTCAGAATTTTTTTAAATGTTTGAAAAATTAAATACATCATATATAAAAATGATGAAATAGGTTCTGTTGTAGAAAAATCGAAAGGGAAATGCTCAAAATGCACGTTAGTCATTTAGTTGTCCTTCAGTATTAGCAATTATAATATTCCAATTTTGCATGTAAAATAGCTTGCATTCAACTTAGATTCCAGATATGACTGCTTTAATGATAAGCAATATATATAGGTAATGTCTCACTTGGTCAAAAAGTGATGGTTCCTGACATATGGATCAGGATAGTTAATTCAAAATAGAAGATGACTAAATAAATTAGAATATAGGACAGATAATTAACATGAGAGAGCCAAAAAGATTGATAGGAGATTTTTAATGGAATATTCAGAAGATTGCTAATCTCTTGACAGTCTCAAGTTGTTTAAGAATTTAATTTTGCATTGTAATTCAATACAGTTATACGGGACCAGAGTAATGAATATTTAGAGAATTACAATCTGTAATGCATATTCATGAAATGTATTCACATAGAAAAATATACAATATACCTTTCACTGGGTTATAGATTTTTTATTATTTTTTATTGGATATTTTCTTTATTTGCATTTCAAATGTTCTTCCCTTTCCCGGTTTCCCCCTAGGAAACTCAATATTCCATCCCCACTCCCACCCACCCACCCTGCCCTCTAATTCCCTTACACTGGGGCATCTAGCCTTCATAAGACCAAGAGCCTCTCCTCCCACCTATGCCTGATAAGGCCATCATATGCTGTATATGTGGCTGGAGCCATGGTTCCTTCCATGTGTACTCCTTGGTTGGTGTTCCTGGGAGCTCTAGGGGTTCTAGTTTTTGTTCTTCCTATGGGGTTGCAAACCCCTTCAGCTCCTTCAGTCCTTTCTCTAACTCCTCCATTGGGGATCCTGTGCTCCGTCCAATGGTTGACTGCAAGCACCTACCTCTAAGTGTTATTGATTCTTTTTTGTTTGTTTTTGTTTTTGTTTATTTTACATGGTTGTGCATGACTATTTATTTTTTTTAAATTAGGTATTTTCTTTATTTACATGTCAATTTCTTCTTTCCCAGTTTCCCCTCCAAGAAACAAACAAACAAATGAACAAACAGAAACAACAAGAACAAACCCCTTTCTCGAACTCCTTCATTGGTGACTGTGTACTCAGTTCAATGGATGGCTGTGAGCTTCTACATCTGTATTAGTCAGGTATTGTCAGAACCTCTCAGAGGATAACTATATTTAGGCTGGTTGTCCTTCCTTCAGTCTCTGCTCCATAGTTAATCTCTGCAACTCCTTCCATGGGTATTTGGTCCCCCCCCTTTTTTTAATTAGGTATTTTCTTTATTTACATGTAAATTTGTCCTTGCCCAGTTTCCCCTCCAAAAAACAAACAAACAAACAAACAAACAAAAACAACAAGAACAAACTCCTGTTGCCTCCCCCCTCCCCATGCCTGCCACCCTACCCTCTCCAACTTATTGGCCCTGGCATTCCCCTACACTGGAGCACAGAACCTTCACAGGGCCGAGGACCTCTCCTCCTATTGATGATCAGCTTTGCAGTCCTCTATTATACACATGCTGCCAAAACAATCAGTCCCACCATGTATAGTCCTTGGTTGGCGGTTGGGTCCCTAGGAGCTCTGAGGGTACTAGTTATTCATATTGTTGTTCCTCCTAAGGGGCTGCAAACCCTCCAGCTCCATAGAACCTTTCTCTAACTCCTTCACTGGGGACCGTATACTCAGTTCAATGTATGCCTGTGAGCCTCTACATCTGTATTAGCCAGGTATTGTCAGAGCCTCTCAGGAGATAGTTATATTTAGACTGGCTTGTCCTTCCTTCAGTCTCTGCTCCACAGTTAATCTCTGCAACTCCTTCCATGGGTATTTGATTCCCCCTTTTAAGAAGGAATGGGATGTCCACCTTTTGGTCTTCCTTCTTCTTAAGTTTCTTGTGGTTTGTGGGTTGTTCTTCCTGTATTCTGAACTTCTGGGCTAATAACCACTTATCAGAGAGTGCATACCATGTGTGTTCTTTTGGGATTGTGTTACCTCACTCAGGATGATACTCTCCAGATCCATCCATTTCCCTAAGAATTTCATAAATTCATTGTTTTTTTTTTCTTTACTTAGCTTTTATTCATAATCATAAACTTAACTTTGCAATCCAGCTAGACTTGAAGGGGAATGAGGAAGATATGGAACCCAAAGAACTTCAGTGAGAGCAGAGATTACAGGGTATTGCCAGCAGATGGGGTGGGGGTGCTCTCCTGAGCTACAGAAGGAATGGTTTGATGGGTAAAATGCCCGCAAGTCAAAAGAAGTTAGAGTTGTCCACAGTCAGAAATGGTGATCTTCTTACTGGTCCCGCCATTCCTGGACCCAAAACGCTCCATGGCTTCCACAATGTTCATGCCTTCTTTCACCTTTCCAAAGACCACATGTTTGCCATCCAGCCATTCAGTCTTGGCAGTGCAGATAAAAAACTGGGAACCATTTGTGTTTGGCCCAGCATTTGCCATAGACAAGATGCCAGGACCTGTATGCTTCAGGATGAAGTTCTCATCCTCAAATTTCTCTCCATAGATGGACCTGCCGCCAGTGCCATTATGGCGAGTGAAGTCACCACCCTGGCACATGAATCCTGGAATAATTCTGTGAAAGGAGGAACCCTTACAGCCAAATCCTTTCTCTCCAGTGCTCAGAGCACGGAAATTTTCTGCTGTCTTTGGAACTTTGTCTGCAAACAGCTCGAAGGAGACACGGCCCAAGGGCTCATCATCAGCCATGATGTCGAAGAACACGGTGGGGTTGACCATGGCTGCAGCAAGGGGCAAGAAAGCGACAGTGGCGTCTGCAAAGCCAAATTCATTGTTTTTAATAGCTGAGTAGTACTCCATTGTGTAGATGTACCACATTTTCTGTATCTATTCCTCTGTTGAGGGACACCTGGGTTGTTTCCAGTTTCTAGCTTTTATAAATAAGGCTTGCTATGAACATGGTGGGGCATGTGTCCTTATTACAAGTTGGAGGATCTTCTGGGTATATACCCTGGAGTGGTATAGCTGGGTCCTCTTGTAGAACTATGTACAATTTCTGGAGGAACTGCCACACTGATTTCCAGAGTGGTTGTACCAGTTTGCAATCCCACCAGCAATGAAGGAGTGTTCCTCTTTCTCCACAACCTCTCCAGCATCTGCTGTCCCCTGAGTCTTTTATCCTAGCCAGTCTGACTGGTGTGAGGTGGAATCTCAGAGTTGTTTTGATTTGCATTTCCCTAATGACTAAGGATGTTGAACATTTTTTTAGGTGCTTCTCAGCCATTCAGTGTTCCTCAGTTGAGAATTCTTTGTTTAGCTCTGTACCCCACTTTTTAATAGGGTTATTTGGTTCTTTGGAGTCTAACTTCTTGAGTTCTTTGTATATATTGGATATTAGCCCTCTGTCAGATATAGGGTTGGTAAAGATCTCTTCCCAATTTGTTGGTTGCCGTTTTGTTCTATTGACAGTGTCTTTTGTTTTACAGAAGCTTTGCAACTTTATGAGGTCCCATTTGTCAATTCTTGATCTTAGAGCAGAAGGTATTGGCGTTCTCTTCAGGAAATTTTTCCCAATGCCTATTTGCTGGAGATTCTTCCCCACTTTATTTACTACTAGTTTCAATGTATCTGGTTTGGTGTGGAGGTCCCTGACCCACTTGGACTTGAGCTTTGTACAAGGAGAAAGGAATGGGTTGATATGCATTCTTCTACATGCTAACTGCCAGTTGAGCCAGCACCATCTGTTGAAAATTCAGTCTTTTTTCCACTGTATGGTTTTTAGCTCCTTTGTCAAAGATCAAGTGACCATAGGTTCGTGGGTTCATTTCTGGGTCTTCAATTCTGTTCCACTGATCTACCTGCCTATCACTGTATCCATACCATACAGTTTTTATTACAATTGCTCTGTAGTACAGCTTAAGGTCCAGGATTGTGATTCCACAAGAGTTTCCTTTATTGTTGAGAATACTTTTGGCTATCCTGAGTATTTGGTTGTTCCAGATGAATTTGCCAATTGTTCTTTCTGAATCTGTGAAGAATTGAGTTGGAGTTTTGATGGGGATTGCATTGAATCTGTAGATTGCCTTTGGTAAGATGGCCATTTTTACTATATTAATCCTGCCAATCTATAAGCATGGAAGATCTTTCCATCTTCTGAGGTCGTCTTCAATTTCCTTCTTCAGAGACTTGAAGTTCTTGTCAAACAGATCTTTTACTTGCTTAGTTAGAGTTACACTGAGGTATTTTATATTATTTGTAACTATTGTGAAGGGTGTTGTTTTCCTAATTTCTTTCTCTTGCCTGTTTATCCTTTGTATATTGGAAGGCCTCTGATTTGCTTGAGTTAATTTTATATCCAGCTACTTTGCTGAAGTTGTTTATCAGGTTTAGGAGCTCTCTGGTGGAGTTTTTGGGGTCACTTAAGTATATTGTCATATCATCAGCAAATAGTGATAATTTGACTTCTTCCTTTCCAATTCGTATCCCTTTGATCTCCTTTTGTTGCCTAATGGCTCTGGCTAGGACTTCAAGTACCATATTGAATAGGTAGGGAGAGAATGGGCAACGTTGTCTTGTCCCTGATTTTAGTGGGATTGCTTCAAGTTTCTCTCCATTTAGTTTGATGTTGGCTACTAGTTTTCTGTATATTACTTTTACTGTGTTTAAGTATGGGCCTTGAATTCATAATCTTTCCAAGGCTTTTATCGTAAAGGGATGTTGGATTTTATCAAATGCTTTCTCAGTTTCTAATGAGATGATCATATGTTTTTTTTTTTTTTGAGTTTGTTTATTTAGTGAATTACGTTGATGAATTTCTGTATATTGAACCATCACTGCATCCCTGGGTGAAGCCTACTTGATCATGGTGGATGATCATTTTGATGTGTTCTTTGATTCAGTTTGCAAAAATTTTATTGAGTATTTTTGCATTCATATTCATAAGGGAAATTGGTCTGAAGTTTTCTTTCTTTATTAGGTCTTTGTGTGGTTTAGGTATAAGAGTAATTGTGGTAGAGTGTCTTCAGTTTCTATTTTGTTGAATAGTTTGAGGAGTATTGGTATTAGGTATTCATCGAAGGTTTGATAAAACTCTGCACTAAAACCATCTGGTCCTGGGTTTTTTTTGTTTGGGAAACTATTAATGACTACTTCTATTTCACTAGCAGATATGGGACTGTTTAGATCGTTGATCTGATCTTGATTTAATTTTGGTACCTGTTATCTGTCTAGAAAATTGTCCATTTCACCCAGGTTTTCCAGTTTTGTTGAGTACAGGCTTTTGTAGTAGGATCTGATGATTTTTT
>JADRCD010170950.1:0-10732 GCA_019843815.1 Montemys delectorum
AAAAAAAAAAAAAAAAAAAATTAAAAAAAGTAATCCTTCTGCGTTAGCCTCCTGAGTGCTTGGTAAAAGACCTATGCCACCAGCTCCAGTGCATTAGGAGTTCCAGCACAGGATTGCTGTTTGTGGGGCAGGAACACAACCATAGACCATTTTGGGTTTCTGCTTTTCAGACAGTGATCTCGTTTTGTTGCTCTGGCTGTTCTGGGCCATTCACCTTAAGCCTTCTCCTTGGATCAAGTGGTTGATTCACCTTTGATTCACCTTGAGTAGCTAGGCTTATAGCTGACATCAACACTTTTATTATAAAGTCGGCTTCAAGTTGACAGGGTTGTCCCTGTAGGTAATGCACAGTTTATGAATATGCCAAGGGTAGGATAGGGTAAGTTATAGTGTTTGGTAATTTATATATGCAAAAAAATTTTTTTTGAAACAGGTTCTTATGTTGTAGCCTTGTTTGTCTTGGATCTACTTTGGAGGCAAGGCTGGCCCTGAACTCATAGAGGCCTCCTGCCTCTGCCTCTGCCTCTGCCTCCCTAGTATTGGGATAAAAGGTATGCATTGTGTGCATTATAATACCTGGCAATTTATGTGTATTACATGCATTCCACTTAACTGTATTTCCAGTTTATGGTGAGTTTAATGTATATAACCCTATAATATAGGTAGAGAAGCATTTGTTTCTTCTAGCACTTACACTAATCTAAGATCACTAAATTTTGTTTATTTCCTGTTTTTAGCATCTGAAATTCAAATGATGACACTGCCCCCAGGCCAGTTTGTGATCACAGACAGTGGTGTGGCAACCCCGGTTACTTCTGGGCAAGTGAAAGCAGTGACTCCCGTAAGTGACTGCCAGAGCTGTGTTACAGCTTGGTCATAATATGTCTTCCTCTCTCCTTCCCAGTCTCCCTCCCTTTGAAGTGCTGAATTGGAACCCAGGACCTTGCACATGGTGGCGTGCTGGGGAGGCCATTTCCCACTGAGTTATCTCCCAGGTTCCCTGTGTCTGCTAGTTGGTGACTAGGTTAGTTTTCACAGCTGATGCTTTGAAGGCTGGATCATTATTGCTGTATCCTAGTTAACTGCTTAGTAGACTAGTGCCCAGTGAATGTCAGTTCAGTTCCTAATACAGCAAACCTACCAGACCTAGCACTTCTTTTAACTATTATAAGACTTTAGCTGGGAGAGAATTATATAATGAATCATTTATGGTGTGTGTGTGTGTGTGTGTGTGTGTGTGTGTGTGTGTGTGTGTGTTTGAGACAGGGTTTCACTACGAAAGCCACGCTGGGGCAAAGTCAGGAGAGGTGCAGGGAAACCTGGCTATAGGGTACTGCTTGTATAAACATGGAGGCACAGGCTGCCTTAAGAGGAGTTCAGTGTGCCAGGTGCAGGCCATGCCAATCAGAAGTCACCCACCTGCTAGCTGAACTGCCCCAACTCCCTACATTCAGTTCCTAAAGACCCATTCCACTGTCTTCCCCCCTTCATCCCACTCATCCTGTCCCACTGCTGTCCTTCCTGCTGCAGCGTCCCTGGCCTCAACTTGGGTCGACTTCCACTGTCCACGTGCAGGCTATGACAGTCAGAAGACGAACAGCTGCCCAGGTGCAGGCCACACCAGTCAGAAAAACGGGTGCAGGCAAAGCAAGCCAGAAAAAAAAAAAAGGATAGGTGAACTCAGGCAGAGACCCCTTGCTGGACCAGAGACGACATCGACTGGCCACCAGAACCATAGATAGGCAGATGAGCAGAGACCCTCGTCCACTCTCTCAGTATACCCAGTCCCCACTCCCCTCATCATCACTGTATTCCACCCCCTAAATCTGGCAGAGACCCCTTGCTGCACCATAGGCCAAGCTAGCCTCCAGAAGTCCAGCCCCTAAGCTCAACAGAGACTCCCTACTGGATCAGACAGACAGAGATCAGGCCAGTTGCTAGAAATCCAGGTCAGAAAGACCAGAAGACCAAAGAAGAAACATAAACAACCATCCAAAAAAGACAAGCTCAGAAATCAGTATATAGACCTGTAATCATCCATAATGCCTAAACACCAGTGTAAGAACACAATCAACAACAGCCAGGGCAATATGGCACCACCAGGGCCCAGATTTCTACAACAGTAAGACCTGGATATTTGAACACAGTTGAAGCACAAGAAATTAACCTTAGAATCAACTTTATGAAGATGATACAGGTCTTTAAAGAGAAATAATAATAATAAAAAACATAAAGAAATTAAGGAAAGGGGCTGGAGAGATGGCTCAGCAGTTAAGAGCACTGACTGCTCTTCCAGAGGTCCTGAGTTCAATTCCTACAACCACATGGTGGCTCACAACCATCTGTAATGGGATCCAATGCCCTCTTTTGGTGTGTCTGAAGACAGCTACAGTGTACTCATATAAAAAAAAAAATCTTAAAAAAAAAGAAAGAAAGAAAGAAAGAAAGAGAGAAAGGAAGAAAGAGAGAAAGAAATTAGTAATAAATAAATCAAGGAAAACACAAACAAAAACTTGGAGGAAAATCAATAGACCCCTTAAAGAATGCCAAGAAAGCCAAGAAGAAACAAACAGTTGAAGGAAACCATTTATGACCTAAAGATGGAAAAAGAAGTAAGTAATAAATAAAACACAAATTGAGGTAATTATAGAAATGGAAATTAGGTAAGCTAATGCGAATTACAACTGTAAACATCATTAATGAATATAAAACATCCAGGAAATCTGGAACACTATGAAAAGACCAAACCTAAGGATAATAAGAATAGAAGAGGGAGAAGAACCTCAGATCAATAACCCAGAAAGTAGGGCTGGTGAGACGGCTCAGCAGGTAAGAGCACTGACTGCTCTTCCAAAGGTCCTGAGTTTAAATCCCAGCAACCACATGGTGGCTCACAACCACCTGTAATGAGATCTGATGCCCTCTTCTGATGTGTCTGAAGTCAGCTACAGTGTACTTATTTAAAATAATAAATATTTAAATAATAAAATTTATAATAATAAATAAGTCTTAAAAAAAATAACCCAGAATGTATATATATCAAAATTACAGAAGAAAAATTTCCAAACATAAAAAAGGACATGTCATGAAGGTACAGGAAGCTTACAGAACATCAAATTGATTAGACCAGAAAAGAAGATCCCCTTGCCAAATAAGAATCAAAACATTAAACATACAGAACAAAGATGGAATATTAAAAGCTACAATAGAGCAGGGCAGTGGTGGTGCATGCCTTTAATCCCAGCACTTGGGAGGCAGAGGCAGGTGGATTTCTGAGTTTGAGGCCAGCCTGGTCTACAGAGTGAGTTCCAGGACAGCCAAGGCTATACAGAGAAACCCTGTCTCAAAAAACAAAACAAACAAACAAACAAACCTACAGGAGTAACATATAAAGGTAGAACTGTTAGAATTATACCTAACTTCTTAACAGAGACTAAAAGCCAGAAGGGCCTGGACAAATGTCTTATAAGACCCTAAGAGACCACAGATGCCAGGAGAAAATACTATACCCAGCAAATCTTTTAATCATCATGGATGAAGAAAAGATATTCCATGACAAAATCAAAAGAAGAAAACACACACACACATACCACCACCAAGAACAACAAAACAACAGGAATTAATAATCAATCATTGGTCGTTAATATCTCTCAATATCAATGGATTCAATTCCTCAGTAAAAAGACACAGACTAACAAAATAGATGCAAAAACGGCATCCATTGTTGCATACAAGAAACACATGTCAACAGCAAAGATAGACATTACCTAGGAGTAAAGGGTTGGAAACAGATTTTCTAAGTGAATGGACACAAGAAGCAAGCTGGTGTATAAATTATAATATCTAACAAAATAGACTTCCAATTAAAATTAATCAAAAGAGATAGACACAAGCATTTTTATACTTATCTAAGTAAAAATCTACCAAGATGACATTTCATCCATAACATCTATGCCCTGAATGCAAGGTACCCACATTATAAAGGAAACATTACTAAAGCTTAAATCACACATCAAACCCCACTTGGGAGTTAGAGTGGGAGACTTCAACACTCTACTCTGACCAGTGAACAGGACATCCAGACAAAAACAAAACAGAGAAATAATGGAGCTAACAGATCTAACAGATAGCTACAGAACATTTTACCCAAACACAAAATAATATACCTTCTTAGCACCTCATGGAACTTTCTCCAAAATTGACCACATACATAGTCACAAAGCAAGTCTAAATAGATACAAGGAAATTGAAGTAACTCCATTGCCTATCATACCCCCACAGAATAAATCTGGATTTCAACAACAGAAACAACAGAGAGTCTACAAAATCATGGAAACTAAACAATTCCCTACTGAATGACTACTGGGCCAAGGCAGAAATAAAGAAATTATAGACTTCTAGAATTCAGTGAAAATGGAAGCACAACATACCCAAACTTATGGGACACAATGAAAGCAGTGGTAAGAGGAAAGTTCATAGTACTAAGAAATTTGACAGATCTCAGCAACTTAACAGCACACCTGAAACTTCTAGAACAAAAAGGAGCAAACACACCCAAGAGGAGTAGATGGCACAAAATAATCAAACCGAGAGCCGAAATCAATAAAATATAAACAAAGAGAAAAATACAAGGAATCAATGAAACAATGAGTTGGTTCTTTGAGGAAGAAAACAAGACCAACAAACCTTATCTGAACTAACTAAAAGACACAGAGAAAATATCCAAATTAACAACATCAGAAACAAAAAGGGGGACATAACAATAGACTAAAGAAAACCAAAGAATCATTAGGCCATACTTCAGAAACCTATACTCCACAAAATTGGAAAGTCTAAAAGAAATAAACAAAATTTTTTGGTAAATATTGCTTACCAAAGTTAAATCAATATTAGATAAAGAATCTAAATAGACCTAAAAGGAATAGAAGCAGTCCTTAAAAGTCTCCCAACCAAAAAAAGCTCAGGACCAGATGGTTTTAGTGCAGAATTCTGCCAGATTTTCAATGGAGAGCTAATGTTACTTCTCCTCAAATCAGTCCACAAAATAGAAACAGAAGAAGCATTGCCAAGTCATTCTGTGAGACCACAGTCACCCTCACAACCAAACCACACAAAGATTCAACAAAGGAAGAATTACAGACCAATTTTCTTCATGAACATTGATGCAAAAAGATCCAATAAAATACTTGCAAACTGAATTCAGGAACATATCAAAAAGATCATCCACCAATGATCAAGTAGGCTTCATCCCAGAGATGTAGGAATGGTTCAACATACAAAAATTTGTCCAAGTAATCCACCATATAAACAAACTGAAAGAAAAAAAAAAACCTATGATCTTCTCATTGAATGTTGAAAAAGCCTTTGATAAAATCCAACACTCCTTTATGATAAAAGTCTTGGAGAGATCAGGATACAAGGGACATACCTAATCATAATAGAGACAATACATAGCAAGCTGATAGCCAACATCAAGTTAAATGGAGAGAAACTCAAAGCAATTCCACTAAAGAAGGAACAAGACAAGGCTGTTCACTCTCTCCATATCTATTCAATACATAGTTGAAGTCCTAGCTAGAGCAATAAGATAACTAAAGGAGATCAAGGGGATACAAATTGGAAAGGAAGAAGTCAAATTATCACTATTCACAGATATGATAGTACACATGAGTGACTGAAAAATTTCTACCAGGGTATTTCTGCAGCTGATAAACACTTCAGTGAAGTGGCTGGATATAAGATTAACTAAAAGAAATAGATAAGGAAATAAATAAATAAATTCCAGTAGCCCTCCTATACACAAATGACATATAGGCTGAGGGAACAACACCCTGCACAGTGCCCTATAATATAATAAAATATCTTGGTGTAATTCTAACCAAGCAAGTAAAAGATTTGTTTGATTAAAACTGTAAGTCTTTGAAGAAGGAAACTGAAGAAGATTCAAAAGAAATTCATGCTCATGGATTGTAGGATTAACATAGTAAAAATGGCCATCCAACTGAAAGCAATCTACAGATTCAGTGCAATCCCCAGTCAAAATCCCAACACAATTCTTTACAGACCCTGAAAATTCATATGGTAAAACAAAAAACCCGCCGAGCAGTGGTGGCGCACGCCTTTAATCCCAGCACTTGAGAGGCAGAGGCATGCAGATTTCTGAGTTCGAGGCCAGCCTGGTCTACAGAGTGAGTTCCAGGACAGCCGGGGCTATACAGAGAAACCCTGTCTTGAAAAAACAAAACAAAACAAAACAAACAAACAAAACCAACAAACCCAGGATAGCTAAATCAATTCTGTACAGTAGAACTTCCAGAGATATCAATTTCCAGGGGAATCAACAGATTTCAAGCTTACCACAAAGCCTGAACATAAAAGCTGCATAGTATTGGCATAAAAACAGTTTAACCAATGGAATTGAATCAAACATCCAGATGCAAACCTACACACCTATAGACACCTGATTTTTTTTGACAAAGAAGCCAAAATTACAATGGAAAAATGAAAGCATCTTCAACAAATGATGCTGGTCTAACTATATGTTGGTATGTAGAAGAATGCAAATGGATCCATATTTAAACTGTGAACAAAACTCAAGTCCATGTGGATCAAAGACTTCAATGTAAACTAGATACACTGAATCTGATAGAAGAGAAAGTGGGGAATAGCCTTGAACTCTTCGTTACAAGAGACAACTTCCTGAGCAGAACATCACCAACAGCTTAGGCACTTAAAATCAATAATTAATAAATGGGGCCTTTAATCCCAGCACTTGGAGGCAGAGGCAGGTGGATTTCTGAGCTCGAGGCCAGCCTGGTCTACAGAGTGAGTTCCAGGACAGCCAGGGATACACAGAGAAACCCTGTCTCGAAAAAACAAAAAAAAGAAAAAAAAGGGGGAGGGGGAACCTCATGAAATTGACAATTTGTAAGGCAAAGGACACCATCAATAGAACAAAATGACAGCCCACAGAATGGGAAAATATTTTCCCTAACTCACTTCTTACAGAGGACTAATTTCCAAAATATATAAAGAACCCAAGAAAATAAAAAATAAAAACACAAATAATCCAGTTAAAAAATGGAGTATATAGCTAAGCAGAATTCTCAACAGGAATCTCAAATGGCCAAGAAACAAAGAAATGTACAGCAGCCTTAGCAATTAGGGAAGTGAAAATCAAAATGACTTTGAGATTCCATCTTACACCTGTCAGCACAGCTAAGATCAAAACCACAAGTGACAGCTCATGCCAGCGAGGATGTGCAGCAAACAGAACACTCCTGCACTGCTGGTGGGAGTGCAAACTTGTACAACCACTTTGGAAGTCAATATGGTAGTTTCTCAGGAAGTTGAGAATCAGTCTATCTCAAGACCCAATATACCCATCCTGGGCATATAGCCAAAGGATGCTACCGTGCTACCATGGGGACACTTGCTCACCTATGTGCATCGCAGCTTTATTCATAATAGCCAGAAACTGGAAACAACTTAGATGTTTTTCAACTGAAGAATGGATAAAGAAAATGTGGTACATTTACACAATGAAGTATTACTTAGCTGTTAAAAACAATGACATCATGAAGTTTGCAGGCAAATGGATGGAACTAAAAAAAAAAAAAAAAAATCATCCTGAGTGAGGTAACCCAGACCTGGAAAGACAAACATGGTATGTACTCTTTTATAAGTGGGTATTAGTTATAAAGTAGAAGATGATAGTGCTACGATCCACAGAGCCAGAGAGACTAAGTAGAGAGAAAGGCTTAAGTGGGGGGAGGGGGAAGGAGGGGAAGGACCTCCCTGGGAAGGGGAAATAGCATAGATGAGTGAGTGGTGTTGGAAACAGGAAGGGTCTGATGGGGGAGGGGAGAGGAAATGCTGGGAGAAACTGGAATCAAATATTTTGGGAGTGAGGTAGAAACCTAGTGTATCAGGAACTCGGCATGTGGGCTGGGGGGGGAGGGTGGAGAATCTATGAGAGTGACCCTAGCAAAGACTCCTAGTAATGGGGGACATGGAACCTGAACTGGCCATCTTCTGTAACCAGGTAGTGTCTCAAGTTGATTGGGACACCAATCCAGCCCCAAAACCTCTAACCTACAGTTTGTCCTGCCTGCAGTTCTGGGACTAGAGCCTAGAACAATCTTTATCAGAGAGACCAGCAACCAATGGGAGCAAACGCAAAGTCCCACAGCCAAATGTTAGGTGGAGCTCAGGGAGTCTTTTGGAGGAGGGAGGAAGGATTAGAGATCAGGGAGCCAGTAGGGGTCTGACCTAGGTCCTCTGCATATGTTAGTGCTGAATAGCTGTTGTTGTGGGATTCCTAACAGTGGGAGTGGGGGCTGTCCCTGACTCTTTTGCCTGCTTTGGGACCCTTTTCCTCCTACTGGGTTGCTTTTTCCAGCCTTGATATGATGGTATGTACTTGGTTTTATTGTAGCTTGTTTATGCCATGTTTGATTGATGTCCCTGGGAGGCCTACTCTTGTCTGAGGGGAGGCAGAGTTGGGGATGAATCTGGGGGAGAGAGGAAGTGTGGGAGGAAGAGGGAAGGGAGGAGAAATTGAAGTTGAGGTTTAAAATATGAGAGGGGGCAAGAGGGTGGGCAGTGATGGCACACACCTTTAATGCCAGTACTAGGGAGGCAGAGGTAGGTGGATCTCTGAGTTCCAGGACAGCCTGGTCTACAGAACAAGTTCCAGGACAGCCAGGGCTACACAGAGAAAAGCTGTTTCAAAACCAACCAACTAACCAACAAAAATTTAATTATGTGTCTATGGGGGATACATGCATGTAAATGCAGGAGCCTGAGGAGATCAGAAGGGGGCATCAAATCCTCTGGAGCTAGGATACAGACGTGGGGAACAGAACTCATGTTCTATGGACAGAGGACATAAGCCCTTAACTGCTGAGCCATCTCTCTAGCCTTTGCTTTAGTATATTCTAAATGTCTTTACTTGGAAAAATATAACTTAGGATACTTTGGGCCCAGGGATCTACTTCTGTTTCCCTCCCTAACACTGGGGTACAGAACACCTTTTGCGGGGGGTGGGGGGGCAGGTCAAGTTCTAGGAATTGAACAGCTCTTTATGCTTTTGTGGCACAGACTTAATTGACAGAGTTTTCTCCCCAGCCCCATCTAGTCTTATTTTAAATGTTACTGGGCTTTGAAATTCTATTATCTGGGAACCACTAATGTTGAAGCCCTACCTTAGATGCTAGTCGACAGTCTGCCCCTTTACAGGGAGACCTTATGAAGTTTTCAATTCATTTTGGATGAATTTTAACACTTGATTAACAAAACAAATTTCTAAACTCTCAGGAGCAACTTTTAAAGAGCGTGTGTGTGTGTGTGTGTGTGTGTGTGTGTGTGTGTGTAGTTTTTGTTTGTTTGTTTGTTTGTTTTGTTTTGTTTTGTTTTTTGGTTTTTCGAGACAGGGTTTCTCTGTGTAGCCTTGGCTATCCTGGAGCTCACTCTGCAGACCAGGCTGGCCTCAAACTCAGAAATCCACCTGCCTCTGCCTCCCAAGTGCTGGGATTAAAGGCGTGTGCCACCACGCCTAGCTTATATGTATGTATTATATTTTAATTAAAAAGACTTTTTTTGCCCAGCAAAGTGTCACCAAGTTGCAAATGTCTATACCTAAGGTTCCTCGATGTATTATCTGATGACACAGCGAAGGTGTTCCTTTGAACTACTTTTGAAGCCTATGACCTATCCATTCTCCACAGAGGTCATGAGTCAAGCATCTCTCATAGGCACCTGATAGGTCCACTTGTAGCGTGCTTTGGACATGTGCTCCTCCTCTCTTGTAGGAGTTTCCTCACTCTCTTCCCAACCCCAGTTCTTTTCAAAGATCTTTTTCTTCTGCTCTAGGGTCATTATGTGTTATCAGAAAGCCAGCCAGAATTGGAGGAAAAGCAAGCCTCTGCTCTCTCCGGAGCAGTCCAGGTTCAGCCCTCTGCACACAGTGACTCCCTGGACTCCACTGGCCCCAGCCAACAGCAGACCACACAGTACATCATCACAACCACCACCAATGGCAACGGGGGCAGCGAAGTGCACATCACCAAGCCATAGCCTTCATCTTGCAGCTGGAGTCCACAGCTCATGCCACAAGTTCTCCTTCGGAATCTGAAGCTCCAGACACCTCGACCTCTTTTTAAAGATTTATTACTCTCTCAAGAGTTTGGAAACTGCAGTTTTGACACACATAGACCAAGGGTGATATTTGCCAAGGTCATCTTTACTCAATTTACTCTTCAAACCCTTGGAATTTCTGCCATGGAATGCAGCTCTTTCAGGGGAAAGTGAACTTCTAGATGGAGAAATTGCGCCTTGCTCTTGAGCTGGTTTTGTTTTGTTTTTGTTTTTGAACACACTGACAAGCCTTACTTTCCCTTCGTGGAAATACTCAGTGGCTGGTATTATGTTCATACCAAAGGTGGAGACAGGATGTACCAAGTCCGTGGCCACTGGACTTCTGAAATTCAAGCTATGGCATCAAAAGAGAAGGAACATTTATTTCATGGGTGTGATTAGGTCAGGACCTCTATATCTCATGCATTTGAATTCTTAGTAATTTTAACAAAGGCAGCTTATTGAGGGAAAAAAATTAAAATAAGATAAAGGTTTAATGGTGGTGCTCTGAATGAAACTGTCATCTAAATTTTTCTTATTGCTGACCTCTCTCTCTCTCTCTCTCTCTCTCTCTCTCTCTCTCTCTCTCTCTCTC
>JADRCD010170950.1:10742-24847 GCA_019843815.1 Montemys delectorum
CTCTCTCTCTCTCTCTCTCTCTCTCTCTCTCTCTCTCTCTCTCTCTCCCTCCCTCCCTCCCATATGGGGTCTCACTCTGCTGCCCAGGATAGCCCTGAGCTCATGGGCTCATGGGATCCTCCTGCCTTAGCCTCCCAAGTAGCTGGGACTACAGTCAGGCACTGTCATGGCAGTTGTTTTTAAACTACCTTGTTTTGGAAAACCTACTGGGCAGCAGCAGTCCTCCCTACAGATGCTGACCCCAGGCAGATCTGGCCTCACAGTCCACAAGCATAGACTTCCTGTAAGACAAAAGGTTGCATGATCTGAACAGGATTTGCGCGCCTTTGTTAAAGCTCTGCCTCCAGGGTTCTGGTTATATATAGCTGTGTTTGAGAAGGAGATATAGTTCTACGAAAAATATAAATTGTATATATATATATACAGACATATATATATATACAAATACGTATACACTTAAGGAGAGAGAGAGAGAGAGAGAGAGAGAGAGAGAGAGAGAGAGACAGACAACTGAAGCCTTGTCCTTGCAGGATCCATATACTGTTCACTTGTAAAGGATGAGTTCCTTACTCATACATACATAAACGCAGGTGTTTATGTATAACACTTTTGTGTGTGATGCTAGGAATTAAACCCAGGGCCTCTTGCATGCTAGGCAGGTTCCCCACCACTGAGCTACAACTCCAGCCCCACCTCACACTCTGGTTCACAGCATTGGATGTATTTTAGTACTTTTGATGCTGTCTTAAAAATGAAGATTCTTTAAGGTTGGGTAGGAAGGTGGCCTTTCTTCTAAGCATTTTAAACTTTAAGCCTATTGTAACTCACCCAGACCTTGATATAAGATGACCAACTTCCCACTGAGGGCAAAAATAAAAATAAAGGGACCATTGTAATAGGCTGAGGTAAAGGGATGGGTGTGAAGGAATATTAACACAGTTAGTTCTGAGAGGAACGCAGTTGTCTGTGTGATAGTGGTCTTCTATGTGTTCCTGTTTGGGAGTCGTGTTTGCTGTGAATCTAGTGGGGAAGTGTCACTGTTTTTTACTACGCATTCCAGTTGTACCCATAAGACATCTTCAAAGCCTGTATTTTAACAACTTTTGTGACATATATTTAAAAATAATTATTGTAGAGTGAATTTATCACTCCAGATCAGGGAGACCTAAGTTCATTTCAAATGAAGTTAACTAATTTATTTTATTTACATTTCTAAAGAAAAACTGGGTCTGTGGTTTAAGAAATAGAGTAACTTCTGAGTGGTAAAGATGCCTTCCTGAAAAGTAATCATTTGGTTTGAAGTCACTTTATTTATTATGTAGAGCCTGCACTTTCCTTTTGGGATCTCATTCATAGACTAGGTCTGAAGATTTGGGCATGAAAAGAACCTGGGAAAATTACCTCAAAAAATGTGTGGAAACTGAAAATGGACTCTGTATCTTTGCCAACAAAAAGGTAACAATAATTTCAACATGAAATGTTGACTGTAGTCACAAAATGCAAGACTCTGGTCCCCAAAGTTCTGTGGTGTAACTGTCTCGGGTTTTCCAAAAGACCTGTAGTGTTGTAACTATCCCAGGATTTCATCCAGAGAGACTTAGAAGGTAAAGAACAGTAGACCATCTCAAAGGTACAGTTTGAGTTTTTGTAATTTATATTTGCCCTGCTGGAACTGGGCGTGTGGGAGTGCACACCTTTAATCCAGCACTTGGGAGGCTGAAGCAGGCCTGTCTTTGAGTTGGAGGCCACTCCTACAAAGAGTTCAAGGACAGCCAGGGCTACACAGAGAACCCCTGACTTGAAAAAACTACACAAGTAAATAAATAAATTTGACCTGTTGGATTCACTTTAATATGAGCCAGCAAGGTGTCTCCCCTCTTCTCAGGAATAACCCAGTGATTAAAATAAAGCCAATCACTGAAGGAATGTTGGTTTTATGCCAATTATTTTTAACTTTTAAAATACACAGAGGAAAATATTGTTGAAAGACCTCTTCATCTCTTTCTCCTTTTTTGGTCCTTATATGGAATAAGTAAATTCCAGAACATATACCATCACTGTTCTAAGATCAGGTATTTTATGAATTTATCCCAAGGTGACAGAAGAGATGGCAGAGTATAATCCCTCTGACAGCCCAATCTGGGAAACATGTGGCCAAGGTTTCTACGGTAATTTCCTTCTCCCAGACACATCGACACTGTAGACTGCATTCATTACAGTGGGAATATTTTAAAGTGGGTTGGATGTAGATTTTTTTTTTTACATTTTTATTGTTTAGTTTGTGCCCAGAAAAATGGTTATTTCATCATGTAACATTCCTATTTTTCTGGAAAGACTTTTTTTCTGTTTTGATGTTCTTGAATTATTTTCTGACCTGGAATTATCCTTTCAAAAAAATTTTTCTTAAAATATCTAGAGCTAAAAAGCACCTAATGAGAAGCTGAAGCTGGCCCACAGGTTGAAAGTATTGATTCTATCTTGTTATTTAAATGTGAACATTTATTGTATATTCAGTGAGTTATAGTGTTAATAGTCTTGTGCTACCCAGCAGGTGTAAAAAATTAATAAATATTTTTTTAATAAGCATGTTTCTTACTTGTGCATGTGTACACAGGGACCACTGATATGGTTAAATATTTTCTTTTAAATATAGCACAAGCCATCCTGGTCTGCATAGTGAGTTCTAGGTTAGTCTAAGCTACAGGGAGAAGCCCCCAGTCAATACTCCCCTCCTTAAAATAGTGCACTTTGCTTTCTGGTTCCCAATCGGGCGCTTAAGAACCTTGGAGATTTTCTCCCCATCTTCCTTCTAACATGTACAAAGCCAAACAAACTCAAAACTTAACGATGTAAATCCGTCGAGTACTAAGGTAATGGACAACCTGCTGCTCTCACAATTGGAGAGACAGACAGGCAAATACTGAAAATCACAACCTCAAGAGGAGAAACTTCCAAGGGAGACAGTGCCAGCCAAGATAGGAAACCCTGAATTGTAATTGAATTGTTGGAGGCTCAGTATGGAGAAATCTGAGGACTAAGAACTCCAAGGGAGGGCTGGAGGGCTCAGTAGTTAATTGCATGCCCGGCTCCTGTGAAGGACCCAAATTCTGTTCCTAGTACCCTCCTCTTTGGGTGACTCATGGCCACTTGTCACTGGAGTTCCAGGGATCTGATGCCTCTGGCCTTTGCAGACTCCTGTTCTCATGTGCACAGACACACACACACACAATTTCAAAACCCCAGGGGATCCAGTCATTGGGGAAGGAAGGGTCCTACATTTTTATGAGTTTGATCAGGTTCTCTGAGAAAGATTCCCTGGTGCCCCTGGCAGAGGGAGAGGATAAGAAATCATTATGAGATACAGCAGAGCACCTTACTTTCTAACTAGCTCAGGAGAAACAAGTTAACGGAAGCCTAACCTGCAGAGTTTCTCAGAGCCTTGCTGAACTGGGGGAATGGAATTCTCAAATCCAGCCACCTGTAGCTGTTCACTGCATATGGGGAGAATGACTGAGAAGCATTTGAGAAGGCCATTGCTGAGAATCATATGCTTACTGAAGAAACCAAGACCAAATGATAGGGCCACTTCCCCAGCCCCTACAGGCCTGACTCTAGAAAATGTTAACCAGTGCTTTGTGTTCAGCTATAAGAAGAAATGACATGATTTGGTAATAGAAGTCAAGGGTAGAGCACTTGCCTAGTGAAGGGTCTGGCCAGCTGGAGCATGGTAAGCGTGGCTCTGGCAGGCCCTGCCCTTCTCCCCATTCCCTCTGCCTTGCTAAAAACCCCTAGATTACATTTCTAGAGCTAACTACCAAGGTTTAGTCCCTTATTTGGCCGCTTCCTCCAGAGGCTGACTACCAAGGTCCAAGTATCAAAGTATTGATGTCTGTCAATCAAAAGCCCCCCTTGGCTCACCTAGTTAACAAGCCCGAGTAAAATTAAACACCTCCGCGGCGGGGTGGGGGTGGGGGTCGGGGTGGGGTGGGGGTGGCGGCGGTGGTGGCTCACACCTTTAATCCCAGCACTTGGGAGTCAGAGACAGGCAGATTTCTGAGATCGAGGTCTCAGCCTGGTCTACAGAGTGAGTTCCAGGACAGCCAGGGCTACACAGAGAAACCCTGTCTCGAAAAAACCAAAAACAAAATATAAAAAATAAAATAAAAACTTAAACACCTCATCCTAACATAGGGTTTCCCCTTTATCTTTATAAACTATCGTTTCTGTATGTGCCAAGACTGTCTCCTCTATCCAGACACAGTCCCTTGTCTCCCTTTGGGACAAATATCCCTCTCCTTTATTTCCTTTTCCTTCTCCCTCATCCTCTATCACTTGTCTTTGTCTCTTATTCCTAGCCCTATGTCCCTCTGAGACAAATAATCTTACAAAACTTGGTCTTGGGGGTCCTGAGCTAATACTGATCCTTAGTATGTACGTGGCCCCATGTGTGCATTGTTAAATAAAACAAAAATTTCAGGGCAAAAAAACCAAATCAAACCAATCAACCAACCAACCAAAAAAACAAAAACAAAAGCCCCACAGCTTAAAGGTGTTTACCACCAAGACAGATTCAAGACAGTGAGAGCAAGAAAAAGATAGGCAGACCCAGGAAAAAAATGTTTTCAGATGATGTGTCTGATAAAGGACTGTTAGCCAAAGTATGCAAAGAACATAACAAGAAGAGAAAGAAACAAACGGTCCTAGTAAAAAACACACAAGGATTTATTCACAAAGAATATACACAGATAAAGGAACATGTGCAAATATGCTCCACATCTGTTACCACCAGGGAAGTTCAGATCAATATTAAAACAATACAAGGGCTCGGGGTGCAGCCTGACAGAGTGCCTGCATTCCATCCCCACTACCAAAACCAAAACCAGACTATATTATTCAAATACATGCTATTTATCACCAAAAAACAAAAAAGAAAGAAAGAAAAGATTTAATCTCTGCCAAGTGTGGTGGTATTCATGGTAATGCCAGTACTTGGAGGTCTAAGGCAGGAACATGGCAAGTTTGATGGCTAAGTGATGGAGACACTTAACAGATCAGTGGCTGTGGGAGGGAGGGACAAGGAGAGGGGAACTGTAGGTGGAGCATAGATTTATTTTGGGGTAGACAGTGAAATAGTATCACATAGATCAATTATTTGAAATATGTATCACTCATGTAGGTGAAGAGTGTGTGTGTTGGGGGGGATTTGAGGTAAACCTATGTTTTGTTAAATTTTGCTATGACCCTAAAACTGCTCTAAAAACAAGGTCTAATAAAAATGGCAGTTTGCAATGTTTTAATACTGTCCTGTCTGGTCACCCAGAATGATGCTGCACTGCCATTTCTAATTGGTGGTTTCTAACTCCAGAGGGATCTAAGGACATCAGTAGAGCCAGTGGGGGGTGCAAAGATTTGGCTTTATTTGGAATGCACTCTTTTTCCATTGAGGAAAGTACATGCTTGGCCATGTCCTGCTCCCCTACATGTTTATTAAATCGAAGGAACTGTGGAAATCTACGCAGGGCCAGAGGTTGAAACTGTAGAATACTTGAGAAGACATTCTAACTAAGACAGTCTTAGAGAAAGCAGGAGTAATGTGAGTGAGAAGAGTAAGTTTTTGGTGTTTGCACTTTCTGCAAGTTGTGTGAACTTGGAGACATGGGCTAGAGTCTGTGTTATATTTGGCCAACCTTCAAGACTGCAGGAGTTTCTCCACTGTCTGGTGGCCTCGGCAAAGCTTTCCCCGACAGAGTCACCACTATAAGTTTTCTTCTTCTGCAGGGAAGCTCTTTAAACAGGAAAGTAAGCAAAATAGCTTCAGGAAGTCCCCGAAACTGATCAGCTTCTCTAGGCCCCTCTCTGCCAAAATAAACAATAAAAACTGAGAGACCCCCTCAGATGGAAGGAAGCTAAGTTGATGATTCTGAGTGGGAAAACGCTGCAAAGTCGACTCGGAGGCCAGACCAGCTACCTGGAGGCAGCAGAAACTAGCTGAGCTGCCTGGAAATAGGTTTAGACCAACCGAGGCACCTGGAAAGGATTCACTGCGTACTATTGCGCTGCTTGGAGGCTGTGCAGTGTGTTCCAGGTTCCCAGCTTTTGTGAGTTGGCGTCACTTCTGCTGGGGTGAGCCTTGGTTTTGCAGCTAAGTCATTTCTGCTCTTGTTAAGTAAACCTTCGCCCATACGCCTGTAAGTAATCCCAATAGTATTCACCAAGTTGGACTTCGGTGGTCTCGGTATTTTGGTCTGTAGTCGGATCCTATGTTGAGCAGACCGGTGTTGAGTCTCCTAGGAAAAACTTTGTCACACAAGAAAGTGGCTGTTAGCACGGAGTCTGGTCAGACCGTGCTCTTGCTTCGCAGCTGACAAAAAGCAGCATCGCTTTGTCCTCCAAAGCTCCTGAACCAGGAGAGCCCGCACAGAATGGACCTTGCCTCCTACGCAGCGATGTAGAAAGTGGTACACAGATCCGTCGGGGCTGTTCAGGTGCTGCCACAGGCTCCGCCCCTGCCCGCCCTGCCCAATACGCCCCGCCCCGCCGTTAGGTTTCGCCCACAGGCCCCGCCCCTTCCGCTGCCGGAGCCCGGAACGTGCGCGTACCCGGACGCCTTGCGGGGGCGAGCGCGTTCCGGAGCCCACGGCCGGCCGAGCCCGGGGTGAGACCCGCCGACTCTGCTGAGGTGAGGGCCGGTCCAGGTGTCGGGTTGGGTGGGTGCCGGGGAAAGGGAAGAAGCGGGGAGAGGAGAGAAGCGGAGAGAAAGAGAGAAGCGGGGCTCCAAAATCTCCGTCGCCGTGGGCACGCGGCGGGCCCCACGCGTGGTGCGCGGCCACCGGGTGGGCGAGGGTTAGGGTGAGGACGTGTGGGGGGAGGGGCGGGGCCGGCGACGTGGGGCTACGTCCGGGATCCTGGCTTGCTGGTTGCTCGCGAGGGTCTGGAGGGTGGGCTAGCCCAGGTGCAGAGAAGAGGCCTTCCTCGTCTAGCGAAGAAGTCCGGGACACCCCAACACTTAGAAATCTGCAGCTTCCGGGGTTCCGCCTCGCTAGCAGCGCCCATGTTCTGTATTTTGAGTTCTTGTGCAGAATAAGTGGCAAGGCAGAGGTTGTCACTAGATACTACGTTTAACTTAAACAGCCGTCGGTATTTGAAGACGCTTCTGAGCGAGTTGTGTACATTGTGCACCTGTCAGATGAGGTAACTGACTTTGCACGCTGTCTATGCTACTTAGGTAAGAGGATTTTATTCTAAGCATCAGGTTGCCTTTCTCTCTCGCTGTTTTCTTTCTGAGGTTTTGTTAAGTGCCGGTGTCTTGTTCCTTTCTCACTTTACTTAACTCAGTTATTTAGGCGCCACATGCATTCAGGATGTACTCATTTCTCAGTGAGCCGAGGATGTGAGCGCACAGTTACCCGGGGACCACACAGTTGTGTCCGTGTAACACTCACCATCTTTTTCCTTGATCTGAGATACTGTCAGAACTTGAAATCATTTTGCAGAAAAGAGCTTCGTTCTAGATGTACTGCAGACTTGCTCTTTATCATTTGAGAACTTGGGAAGTGGGAAGTATCTCCATTGTTATGTAAACTCACTTAGCTGGAGAGTATGCCCTATAAGATCCTAAGGGGAGGCCCTGGTCCAACTCCTCCTCAGGTAAGGAGCCTGACACCTGGTGAGGTAAGATGCCACAGATAAGAGACTGCCCCAGGGTAGAAATCTGGTTGATCTTCCCATTTTTGTGGGCTTGTTGGCCTATTTGTCAGTAATAGTGATAAGAGTCCAGTACTTGTAGAGCAGTTGTTCTCACACCGACTGGGTTGTGACTCTTCTGGAGTGGGGGTTGAGTGACCTTTTCAGACTGGTCATCTAAGACCATTGGAAAACACAGATATTTACATTACAATTCCTAACAGCAAAATTGCAGTTATGAAGTAGCAACAGAAGCAGTTTCATGGTTGGGAGGCTGGCCACCACAACTTGAGGAACTTGTGTTAATGGGTCGCAGCACTAGGAAGGCTGAGAACCACTGAGGTAGCATGGTAAGTTCAAGTTCACTGTGCATTAGCACTGTTGAGAACTGTGGCCTCAGCTTCAGACCGGATTCCTGAGATGCACTCCAAATGCAATCTTATACTTAGTTTTCTAAAAAGAATGGCCAGCCCTGTTCAGGTACTACAGGAAAGAGGAAGCTTGCATTAACTTACGGATCTGAAGGTCAGATTGGCCATGGACAACTAATAACAGCCTGCTGATTGGAGCCCTAGGAATTTATGTGGATGAATAAAATCATATCAAGTGTTTACAATTTAAATTGAGAGTATGTAAGAAGTATTGTATATGATGTTAACATCTGCAGGCAGGCCAACCTAGAGTTGGGTAAGCTGTTTCCAAACTTTGATCTTCAATTAGTATCTGTATAATAGGTATAATAAGCACAGCTGTAAGAATTACTTGAAAATTGGGATACAGAATGGGACCCTACCCCTGCTTTAAGAAACAAGACTTGAGAGATAATTGATATAAGTTAGTATCTGAGTTTTACTGATGTTAGTAGAATCCGTGCTTTTTTTTTTTGTTTTTTTGTTTTTGTTTTTGTGTTTGTGTTTGTTTTTGAGACAGAGTTTCTCTGTGTAGCCCTGACTGTCCTGGCACTCACTCTGTAGACCAGGCTGGTCTTGAACTCAGAAATCTACCTGCCTCTGCCTCCCAAGTGCTGGGGTTAAAGGCGTCCGCCACCATTGCCCAGGTAATTCATGGCTTTTTAAAAACAATTTTAAATTAAAAATACCATCAGCATGTGTGTGTATGTGTGCAAATATCCATAGCATTCCTGTGGAGGGTCTTTCCTTCTATGGTGGGGTCTAGGGATCAAATGCAGGTCATTAGGTTTGTGTGGCACACACTTTTACCCACTAAAGTTTCTTGCCAATGCTGCCTGTGGATTTATAATTGTTCAAATAGACTATTGAGCTTGGAACTTGTAGTTGTGGACCATGGTCTGTCATTTTTTAAATTTTTGAGACAAGGTCTCATGTCATACCCTAGACTGGCCTGAAACTTGTGATCTTCCTGCCCTATCCTCCCAAGTACTGGGATTTTGTACTTGATTGACCATGCCAGGTTACCCCTCAATTCCTGGATCTTACTCTAATATAAATGAAAGTGTAAGAAACTTAAGAATTTCAGAGTTGTTGTAGAGGCATTTTGAGAAGTCTTACTAGGTTAGGTAAGACTTGGGACTTTGATGAAAATGGAGTGTTGAAGAGTGGAAGGATAGCTATATGGTTAGAGAAAGGACATGGTGTAAAAGGACATTGGAACCAGGCATGGTTACTTACTCTGTAATCTACTGTAGCAATGCTGAGACAGGAGGATTGTTGCATGTTTGAGGCCAGCCTGGGCTGTATAATGAATTCTGGGATACAGAATGAGACTCTGCCCCCTGCTTTTAAAAAACAAGAGACTTGAGATTGAATATTAGCATCCACCTGATCTCTGTTTTTCTGTCTCAGGGTGTATTTTTATGTAGTATACCTGTGGAGAACAAACAATGGATTCCTTGGATCACATGCTGACAGATCCCCTAGAACTTGGTCCTTGTGGAGATGGTCACAGTACAGGGATCATGGAGGACTGCCTTCTGGGTGGGACCAGGGTTAGTCTGCCTGAAGACCTTCTGGAGGATGTGAGTAGTAACATTGTTGCAAGTGTTTCATTCCCCACCTTCTGACCCTCCTTTCCTCTGCCTTCCTGCTCCCTTTTATTTTCTACCTTGCAGCAGTGCTACCTTACTGTGTTTAAAAGCATAGTGTAGTTAGTATTTTGAGTAAGGAAGACAGTATAAGATATACTCTACATGTTTGATCAGTCAGAGTAATACCAGCATGGTATAAATAAACCATATTATAACAAGATAATTTTCACTAATTAAAAAAAGTTGAATATTTTAAGAGCAGAATTGTGTTTCCCTTAAATGATTTTCCTGTTGTGAAACATTAAACAAAGCCAGATTTGTCTATGTTCATATGGTAACCTTTTAGTTAGGAGTAGTATGTGTCTTGGGACAGAACATCAGCATGCCTTTGTTGTATTTGTTTTTTTCGTTTTTTTTTCTGAGACAGGGTTTCTCTGTGTAGCCCTGGCTGTCCTGGAACTCACTCTGTAGACCAGGCTGGCCTTGAACTCAGAAATCCGCCTGCCTCTGCGTTCCAAGTGCTAGGATTCTAGGCGTGTGCCACCACCACTGCCCAGCCAGCATGCCTTCGATTACTTTCACAGGTAAGATGTGGAGTCGTCATTAGTGAGGAAGCTACCATCTATTAAGAGAGGGCTTGTATGTGCTTGCCCTCCCTCTTCTCTCCCCCCTCCCCCTTCGTCCCCTCTGCCGTAGGGTCTCATAGCCTAGGTTGGCTTTGAATGTATTCTGTAGCTGAAGATAGCCTTGAATTTGTGATCATTCTTCCTCTACTTCCCAAGTACTGGGATTATAGATATATACCACCATGCTTTCTTTATGTGGTACTGGGAATTGAACCCATGACTTTCTGCATGGTAGACAAACATTCTGTCAACTAAGCTACATCCACAGCCCAGATACAGTCGTTCTGCCCACTGAACTTCATAGCTAGTCCTCATTTGTATATTCTTTGTGTACTCTTTCAAGGAAGTTTCTTTATGAGATCTGTTCTATTATCAGGTGCTTATTTTATTATGTACCTAGTTCATGCCAGATAAATTAGATACTATAACTAAAATTGAATGGAAAAACCAGATTTTAGGAAAAGATATTAGATAATGAGCCTAAGGTGATTGGGATACATTCATGAAAGGGTATTTTGTGGTTGAGTTATCATGTAGCTTCTCGTTTAAATTTCCATGGCTCTGTTATGTTGTTGGGATAAAGTCATAATTAGCTAACAGGTTTACATGTCCTTCTTTCATACCCTCCCTTTCCTTGATCAAATGAAACACTTTCTGAAGTTGTTAATTAAAACAAATCACAGATAAGAGTAAAATAAATAAATAAACACCTATGTATTGGCACATTTATATATGTGTGTATATTTTAAGCAATGGTAAAACATTCCTGTCTAGGTGTGCATGGCATTCACCAGTGTGTTTACCTACTCTGGAGGCTAAGGCAGGAAGATCACTTCAGCTCTTTAGTTCAAGACCATCTTAAGCCGGGCGGTGGTGACGCATGCCTTTAATCCCAGCACTTGGGAGGCAGAGGCAGGCGGATTTCTGAGTTCAAGGCCAGCCTGGTCTACAAAGTGAGTTCCAGGACAGCAAGGGCTACACAGAGAAACCCTGTCTCGGAAAACAAAAAAAAAACAAAAACAAAAACAAAAAAACCAAGATCATCTTAAAAACAAAAGACTACCATAAAACAATAGGTTTCTCCTCCCCCAGAACTGTGTACTGAGGGTCGTACAGAGTAATACCATTTAAGTTCCTAAAGTGTCCTCGCCTGCCTTACCTTCAATTCCCCCTGTTAATCACTCTTCTTTGCTGTTAGTTCTTTTGCTTCTATGATTTTGTTTAACTCTTCCAGCATGTTTCCCCTTTCTGATCCGTTTAACTATCTTAACATTATCTAGGGTAGGCTTCTTTGAGCTGTGTACTTCTGTATACTTTCACAGTTCTTAAACTACTTTTAATTGTGTGCTAATGAGCTTATTATTCACTACATAGCCACCCGGTATATAGCTACTGAGTTAAAAACAAAGTCTGTGCTGGACTCGGTGCACGCACACCTTTAATCCCAGCACTTGAGAGGCAGAGGCAGGTTGATCTCTGTGAGTTCAAAGCTGTCTGGTCTACAGAGTGAGTTCCAGACAGCCTAAGCTACAATCTCAAAATAAACTAAACTGTGTATTAATTAAAAAGCTGAAGTCCATCTGCTTCATTTTTAGTCCTTTCTTGTCAGACATCACTCCACCTCAGCTACTTTTTTGCTGCGGCTTTAAGTTCACACAGCTGCCATCATACCCTGGTTGGCAGAGACGGCTCCTGTACAGCTTTTCTTTTGAGATCATGTCCCCTCGGTTATCATGTATTGCTGTATTGTAATTTGTGTACTCTCTTTAATAAGCTCTTATTTTGTTTTGAATAGGGCCTTGCCAAGCAGCCCAGGCTAGACTTGAACTCATAGGCCTCCTGCTTCTGCCTCCTAAATGCTGGGAATACATAGCCAGTTAATCTCTGATTTTTTGAGAATTGAGTCAAAAAACATTAGAATTTTAGTCTGTTTGAAAACTTCAGTATCATAGTGATGGCTGCATAAGAAATGTGAGCATACTTAAAACTCCTGAACTGTATACCTAATAGCGATAAAATGGTAAATTTTATGGTCTATGAAATAGACTGCACTGACACACAAAACCTTAAATATTTCTTTAAATTTGATTTTTCTTCAAATTCTCCCAGCCTGAGATATTCTTTGATGTCGTCAGCCTCTCCACATGGCAAGAAGTACTAAGTGACTCTCAGCGTGAACATCTCCAGCAGTTTCTGCCTCAGTTTCCCACAGACAGTATAGAGCAGCAAAATGAGCTCATCCTTGCCCTATTCAGTGGGGAGAACTTCCGCTTCGGAAACCCTCTGCACATCGCCCAGAAGCTCTTTCGAGGTCTGTAGCTCAGTATTTTGTTTGTGTTCACTTAATGTACACATGCTTTCATAGTCTTCATTTTCATGGACTGATGTGGCAGCTGAGGATAGTGATTTTCTGTTTTTATTTGCAGCCTGTGCTATTTCTAAAAAATAAGAGCGTATTGATTTACGATAGAAAATACATAATAGAACTCAGCTGTGTAACCATAAAGCGTTGCCAGCACCCAAAAGATCTTTATGACTAGTTTTAAAAGAGAGAAAGACAGATAGACACTAGCTGCTTGTTTGCTTTTTTTCTGCAGATGAGCGTGACATCTTACAACCGTGGGCATCTTTTTCTTTTAAAGATGAGTCTCACTGTGTAGCCTTGGCTGGCCTTGAGTTTATGACAGTCCTCTTGCTTTAGCTTGCCTGGGTTCTACACACAAGCTATCACTCCTGCCTTAGCATGTAGATCTTTTCACAAAGGACATCCCCCGCATAATCTAGCTCTGTAGTTGTCTGTAAAAGAATTTACACTGAGCAAGTAATAGAGAATGCTCCTTAGTTTGTTTTCTTTCTAAGATTTATTTAGTATAAGTAGTCTGTCACTGTCTTCAGAAACATCAGAAGGTCTCATCAGATCCCATTACAGATGGTTGTGAGCCATCATGTGGTTGCTGGGAATTGAACTCAGGACTTCTGGAAGAGCAGCCAGTGCTTTTTTCTTTCTTGCTTTCTTTTTTTTTTTTAGATTTATTTATTTATTTTATGTGTATGAGTACACTGTAGATGATTTCAGAAGAGGGAATCAGATCCCTTTACAGATGGTTGTAAGCCACCGTGTGGTTGCTGGGACTTGAACTCAGGACCTCTGGAAGAGTAGTCCGTGCTCTTAACCACTGAGCTGTCTCTCTAGCCCCCACATTTATTTTCTTAACTGCTCCTGAAATGTCTTTGTAAGTTGCTGTTTAAAACTGTAACATACTCAAGGAGCATGCAGTATGTTTTGATTTGTGCCTATTTGTGTCTGTTTGTTCTGTGTATGGAGGATTTTGTTTGTGTCTTTTCTGGACACTGACAGGTTTTTTGTGTTTGTACAGCTGATTTTTATTGTACACTTCTACTTTCTGGGAATTTGTTGTCTTACTGCTTCCATATTAGGTTTGTGTCGAGTCTTTTGGTAACAATGTTATGTGGGAAATCTTCCTTCCCATTGTACCATCTCAAGAGGCACAAGGTCCCAGTTTCCTACCATTGGGAATGGTGCCACTTGTGTTCACTTGGTAAAGTCGAGACCATGCTGGCCTCACAATCACAGTGACCACCCACCTGTCTCTTTGTGCTGGTGCTCAGACCACAATACCTTGCTACACTCCTGAGTACAGAGGAGCTTTCAAGTCTTTTAGTCACTTGTTTGGTGGTGCTTCGGGATCAAGACTTGTTTCTAAGAAGCTTTCATTTCACCTAGGCTTCTCCCTCTCCCAGTGATCTTTGCCTGAATCAGCTATTACTTC
>JADRCD010170951.1:0-10008 GCA_019843815.1 Montemys delectorum
TCTCAATATGGCTCGTAGAAAACAGTGAAAATGTAGAGGTGGGAGAACCATAAAAAAGATTAAGAACTTGAATATGTAATAGTTTTCTCTAGGGAAAATGTTCTCTGATAATTTTTATTTTTCCTAGAAGAGGTCATGTATTTGAGAACAATGAAGAAATTAGAAAGACATAAAAATGATATAGACACAATATTTTATATGAAATTCTCAAAAATAATAAAACAACATAAAACTGTATAGGCACAATATGTAGTACTATTCAGTCATAAAAATAAAGAAGTCCCATGTATATAAGACAACTTAAAAATACCTTGCTTATGTGACAGATTATGTAGTAAATACTTTCAAGTTTGCTGCAGTTCTCCAAAGCAACTAATTAACCAGAAAATTCTGTGATGGTAACTACAGACATGAATCAGAAAATAGGGTGGCCATGAGACATAAAAATGTATTTAAGAGGAAGTTGGATTTGCCCCCTGATGCTAGCTGCTGACTGATGGCAACTCTGATTTCTATGAAGTTAATGACAAGTGCTGTCACAGACCACCATTTTGGAGTTCTGGGAGAGTAACAGAAGAACATATTAAATGGAAGTCACTGTGTACTTTGATGACTTTCAAAAAGCTTTGCACCAGGATCTAAGTTGACCTTTTAAGAATGTGTTTAAACAGAACATGGCAAAGTTTGCAGATGTGGCATAAAGTTTCATGTCAGACAGAATGTATCACAAGTTAGTAGCATTCAGCCAGCACCTGTGTTAAATTAGATCTGGACATTGTTAACATGTTTCAGCTCTTGTATGATTCACATTGCTTGCCTCCCAGGACTCAGACTTGATATCAAGTCACAGGTATAGGACATTTGTGAGGAAGTCTCGGAGGATTCCTTATCCACCAACTACAGTTATGTTTACGTTAACAAAATAACCCCATTGACTAGAATAGGATAATGACTCCGTAAAAAAGCCTGCTGTGTGTTGGAAGCTCATAGGGATAGCTGAAAGAAGAAGAGGGAGGAGATGCTGGTAGAAATAACTATCCAGAACCACGATGAAAAGAACTGTAATCCAGCAGGATTTTCAACTCTGATTGAAATCATGCCAGATGTCCCAGCATGTCTAGGCTTGGGAAAAAAAATCTGTATTCCAATGAGCCAGCTGGCAGACTATTCAAATCAGAGTTTAATCCAACTTCAAACCAAGGAATGAGTGGCAAACAGCCTCACGTGCTTGTGATGGTGGTCAGAGGTGTTCTATGTCCTTGGCACAGGACAGATGTCGTGTGAACCAGGAAGTCATAGCCACACATTAAAATACTTCCTGTCCTCTTTTGAGGTCTTTTGGGCCTGAAAGGAATGACTTAAATTTCCCAAGATGCTTGCCCTCAGGAGTATTTTCGTAAGGTTTCATGATCTGAAAGTAGATATACAATTGTTTGAATTTAACAAGAAAAAATGAAACAATATGTATTATATTCTTACAGGATAAAATAATTCCTTCATGAAACTCAAATAAACATTTTATATCCTTTCAATAAAGGATGTACAGATCTCTGCTTGTTGTTTACTTTTGCTTTTTAAAGTTCTTTTTCTTATTACATTTTTCACATGTGTGTGGATTTGTGTGCTTGTGTGCACACAAATGCATTTGCAGGGGGAGGCATATATTTTGGTGCTTGTACATATGGAGGCCAAAGATTGACATCTAGAATCATTCACTATTATGCTATTGATCTTCTACCTTGTTCATTGAGGCAGGATCTCTCAATCAAACCCAAAGCTCACTGATATAGTTAGTCTAGTTAGCAACTTGCTCTGAGGATTCCATCTTTGTCTTCCAAGGTTGGCTACCACAGCCAGCCTACCACTCCCACTTGGCAGCTATGGAAGTTTCTGGGAGTCCATACTCTGATCTTCAGACTTACAATAGCAAACACTTTTAACTATAGCTCCATCTCACAAGCCCTATGCCTGATTTTTAGAAACTGAATCTTGGGCTGGTGAGATGGCCCAGTGGTCAGAACATTAGCAAATCCTCCAGAGGATCTGGGTTCAATTCTCAGCACCCACACAGTGGATAACAAGAGTCTATAGCTCCAGTTTCTAGGGATCTGATGCTCTCTTCTGGTCTCTGTGAATATTCCATGCACATGGTGTACAAACATAAATATTAGCAAATATCCATAAATTTAAAAAGTCTCTATTAAAAACACCTAAATGTATTTAGTCAGTTAGAATCTATTTTCCATAATTCCAAAATATTAACCATTCATACAGATCTGGCAACTTACTAATATGTACTGAACAATCGTTCCATGTTGGTTATTTGTTTTTAGGTCACCTTTCTTTTCCTAACAAATATCAGAGAAAATCAGCAGGTAAAGAGAAAAGTTATTTTACATAATGGTTCATGGCCTGATTTGTCTTAGTTGACACAGCCCAATTTCTTTTGAGAGGGAAAATCCACAATGGAATTGCCTAGATCAGGTTGGCCTATTGGTGGGGAATAGGGAATTGAAGCATGGGTGCCCAGCCCACTGTGGGTAGCACTATTCCCAGAGAACTTTGTCCTGGGCAACATAAAAAAGCTAACTAAGTAAGAGCCAGTAAGGGCAACGGGAGAGCAAGCCTGCAAACAGCATCTTTTCTCCATGATTTCTGCTTCAGGTTCCTGCCCTGAATTTCCTCACAGGTGGATTGGGACCTGGAGGTAAAGGGCAAACTAATCTATTCCTTCCTCAGGTTGCCTCAGGTCATTAATTGACTACAGTTAAAGAAGACTAGAGCCTTCTGTAAGTCTTTTGTTTGGTGGTCTGTGAAGAGGCAGGGGTGCACGATAAAGCTGCCTGCCGGACCAGAGAACAAAGGTGAGGCTAAAACTAGGCTGTGGTCCACAGTGCAAACTAGAACATGTCTCCAATGACCTGAAGACCTCCCCACAAGCTCCATTACCTCCTAAGAACTCTGTGAAGCATACTTTACTATAAGAACTTTAGAGGACATCAGCTAACCCACTTGTAGCACAGTGGTAACTATCTTGATGTTTGTATCATCGTTATGCATGGCTACTTTGCCATAAGCATTTTAAAGATAAAGTGGAGAGTTATATAATATAATATAATATAATATAATATATAACCTTCTATATCTTCTATATATATATACAGAGCTGGACACTGAAGAGCTAAGAGTTAAATCCTGGAAAATTTAGCTACACAAACTTCAGGATCAGTATCAGGGCTGCTTGCTAAAACAGGTGCTTCCTCTGAAAAGGCTTGAATTAGATAACGTAAGTTGCTTCTACCATGTGTTTCAAATGCATTTTACTTGGCAAGGTTAGGAAGCAGAGTTATGCACACAATCACAATAGATACTCAGAAAGACCATCCCGGGGGGCAAAGAAAAGCTTTGTTCACAGTCTGCCCATAAACTGCTTGGTGTCTGTTGCAACTTCTGTCCCCTCCCAGCATTTCACAGATAAGGCTTTTGCACTTTGAATTTTTATCTACATAAAATGAGTTTTCAATGACCTATGCTGGTTTGGGTTTTGTTAGTGTGACACAAGCTAGATTCATCTGGGAATAAAGAACCAAAGTGAGAAAGTACGCTCCTGCAGGCAAGTTTCTAGATGCATATTTTTTGATTAATGATTTTGAGGCAAGTCTCAGACATGATGCTACACCTGGGTAGGTGGTCCTGGGTTGTTTAAAAGATCAAGATGCAAAAGGTCTATTTCTGCTTATAGTTTATGGTCCACCAAAAGGCAAACTCGGGGACAAAACCTGAGTGCAGTAATTCAAGCAAAGGCCATGGAAGACTCCTTTTGCTTCTCTGGTTGCTTTTGGTCATCATCATTCTCAACTATCATAGCAACAGAAAGCTAACTTAGACACAGACATGTACATTTTTATGATTTGTTTTGCTTTCTTTTCTTCTGTACTGAAATGTGAAATAGCGTTAAGTATTAACTAATCTGAATGCTGACCTTCAAAACAAGATATAGTGGTTGAATTTGGTACAGTTACACAAAGGAAAAGGAAGACAATAGTGTGTGTGTGTGTGTGTGTGTGTGTGTGTGTGTGTATGAAATAGAGTCAGAGGCAGACAGAGACAGACAGAAAAGAGAGACAGTGAGAGAAGAGACAGAAAGAAGAGAGAGGAGAAAGGTGAGAGAGGGGGATAGGTAGAGGGAAAGGAAGAGGGAGAGAAAGAGGAAGAATATTTGAATGTTTTACAGATGAGAGTAGCTTATCTGGACTTGGACTACTGAAAGTGATTAATTGAAAAGTTATCTCTTCAAACAAATCATCCACTCTTCCCTCCAGTTGTAGATGAAGAGATTTTTTAAAGTCCTAAATAAAGTGTTTATGAGTATCCTACTATTCCCAATGAAAGAATAGAATCTGTTCTGCCTCTTACTGGTTCTGGTGATTACATCAAGGCTTTTCTGGTTTGTGATTAAATCGCTCCATTCCCTGACTTGTCTCCATTATATCTTCCCTTTCACAATTTATTCTTATAAAGACACTACTATAGAATTCATAGCTCACATTAATCTAGCATAATCATATTCCAAGTTACCATCACACAGACAGCTGCTAATACCCTGATTCTGAATATGGTACCATTCTGAGCTTCTGGGAATTGTCTTTAGCATACATTCTTGAAATTCAATTGAATCAACTGCCAAAATAGTTACAGTTAAAAAAGTTGTTTCTTTAGTGAAATGATGTCGGATGTGTTTGTGTGAATATGTATTCATGGACAGGTTCTATGTGTATCCGCCCAGCTTGGATCTGGTATCTTCTCTAACAGTTCATGGATTAAAGTGTTCTTCTGAAGCCCATCACTCTTGAGAACTGCCAGAATCTTTAAGATGTGGAGCCTTTCGGCAGGAAGTTATGAAGCATGTTCTATTAGGGTATATTATGATGTCACCACCTTCCTTTCTATCTTTGCCACCTAGATACCACAAACTGTCTACCTTTGGTCTGCCACACATTGTCCATCTTCACAGTACTCAGGCTTCAAAGCAACCGGTAAGCTGAACCTGGACCAAGGCCTCTAAGACTGAGTTTACTTAAACTTTTCTTTTGCTGTGACTCATGTAGTAACATGACGTATGTAGTTAGTGACTGAGAGCTGACAGAGTATCATTACACTTTTGGAATAACTTTAAAAGTTGACAATCTAGACAGGCATAGAGGTTCATAATACAGTTACACCTCTCAGGAGACTGACATAGCATGATTGCCATGAGTTCAAGGCCACCCTGGGCTACCTAGTGAATTCTAGACTAAACAAAGTATGAGACACTTTCTGGAGAAAGAAAAAAAGAAAGAAAGAAAAACTGATCATCCATCATTAGTCCTCCTTTACTTTAGTAATTTTTATTTTGAGTATATTTGTATATAGGCACACATATTTGTATCAAGAGGCTAGAGTGGAGTTACAGGTATGTATCTGGCACTATGTGATCACTGGGAATTGAACACTGGTCTTCTGCCAGACTGGCAAGTGTTCTTAACCACTAAGCAAAACTCTCCAGGACCCTCACATTATTTTTTAAAGGTGTCAAGTAATCCGAACCTGGAAATGAGTAGCGAACAAAACCAACTGTTATGTGATGTCATCTTTGGCTTATATATATTTAACATTAAGTATTTCCCACTTTTGGACACAATGCACAGGAACCACTTACCTCATTTTCTGAGGCTCAAGTTACCCTTTATTATCCACCAGAAGCCCAATATTTATAGTCAGTCCACAATGAAACTGTTTCCTATACCTGCTTGGAAGTGGAACATTTTGCCATATTATCTTCAGTAAATACTGTAGACTGAATGTCTCCTATAATCCCAATTTTTGTGTTGAATCCTTAACCAGAAAATTGATGGTTCTTTGGTGTCAGTCCTTGGGGCGATACTCAGTTATGAGATAAATAGCTTGTGATGGAGTTAGAGCCTCCTGTGATGGTGGCTTAAGCCTGTAACTTCTGCACTAGGGATACAGAGGCAGGAGGATTGTAGGGCGCTGGGTGGTGGGGAAATAAAGGGGTAGAGAGACCCACATCCGGCCAGAGCTTGGGGACCTTAGGTGGGCAGACACGGGAGACTGCGGCACGCTTTCCAGGCCAACCAGGGTGGAGTTCTGGCTGTAGGAAGCCACTAACCCCAGTCTGTGGGGGTAGGAGGGAGCAGTCTGGGGTCCCTGGCCCTCATGGAGGCCAAGGACAACAGGTTGTAGCTCTTGGACATCACAGGACATGAAGGAAGAGCTGAGAATGGGTGGGGGCACTGGGGTGGCAGTTGCCCCAGGCCAAAAGGAAAAAGGGGGATGGGTAGGAGGCCCTGTGTAGTTCTCATAAGGGGTGAGAGTCTTTGGTCTGGTCTGGTGGCTGGAAACACTGGATGGCCTTCCTGCAGGAGATTAGACAGGATTCTTTAGGTGAAGGCCTAAGCCATTGCTCCAGCATGATGAGTCTAGATGAAAGGAGGCCGTCCATATTTTTCAGGTCTTTATTGTAGAAAGGAGAGAGAGAGAGAGAGAGAGAGAGAGAGAGAGAGAGAGAGAGAGAGAGAGAGAGAGAGAGAGAGAGAGAGAGAGAGAGAGAGAGAGAGAGTGTACTGGCTATGGCCATGTGGAGAGAGGGGTAAGGAAAGGGGAGAGAAGAAGCAAGAGGTGAGAGTAAAGACAAAAAAGAAAGCAAGGGCTTGAGAGAGGGAGAGGAGGGGCCAAGCAGGCCCTTTTATAGTGGGTTGGGCTACCTTGCTGGTCCGAGGTAACTGTGGGGCGGGGCATACCTGTCTGTAGTCAGGTGATTGTGGGGGTGGAGTCCAGCCAGAATACTGGGAGCTTGGAACCTCCTCTAGCCACAGGGTAATGGAGTTGAAGGGCCAGTGGTGCCAGGCATCTATGTCTGGGGGGCGTAGCTTTACTCTTCCATCCCTTGTAAAATTTTCTACTGGGTCTACAGAGTAAGCCTCGCTCAACCAGAACACAGACTGCCTTTCATGGTCCAACAGAGGATCACCATAAGTTAAAGGACAACTTCAGCTACATAATGAGTTGCAATACAGCTTGGGATATAAGTTGAGGTGCTATCTCAAAAAAACAAAAACAAAAACAAACGAAAAAACAAAAACAAACTACAAACAAACACCATATCCCACAAAATCAAAGATTTTTGTCTCTGCCCAAACCATTTCTTACTCTTTCACATACAAACACCACAATAAAAAAGTTTAAAAACAAAAAAAAGTCATGGTTGGTTGTTACTATGACTCTGAGGCTATCCTGGGCTACATAGTGAGTTCCAGGTAAGCCAGGTGACAATGTCACTGTCTTAGAGAACCAACAAAATCTACCAATATTTGGATTTTCAAAGATCATGGCAACACATGAATAAGAATTCTTCTCAAATATAAAGCAGTCAAGAAACAAGGAAAACTCCTGAGTGAGCTGAAGTGATTCTTTTTTATCCTCAACTGAATACTTACTTGAAGTATGTAGACATGACAATGATCTGAGGAAAAATGGCAAATTTTATCAGTAAATAGTATCGATGGTTATAAATATAGTAGGTCAGGATTACAGACTCCTTATTTGCTCTGTGTAAGCTCATCCTTGTCTTACAGATGCCATTTACATTTTCTGACCCCTCTCAGCACTCTACCACAGTACAAAAAGAGAGGCATTTCTGCACTCAATCACTTTAATAAGATTAGTAACAATATTAGCATTTCTACTCTTAGAAATAGTATAAAGCAATACAATAGCAGGGAAAATAATCCTCTTATATATTAAGTGTGATTCTGCACACGGTGTTCTGTAATATGTTTGTGTCTAGACAATGGTAACTACTTTCTGCTTTTGGTACAGTCTTCACTTTATGAGAACTCTTTAGTCATGTATTGTTTAAAGGAAGGGGTCTTATTGATCCTGCTTAGTAAGTACCAAGAGCTAATGATTGTTTCATGACTCAATTTTGATACTAACAGCCTTGACCTGCAGCCACCTTTCCTGCCATCCTCCTGTGTCTGGTAATGTGCTGTCTCACATGCTGAGGGCACATGCTCCATGAATCCATCTGTGCTTTGAAGCTCCGAGTGATTGGTTAGGAAAAGCTGAATGGTATGAACAAGTAGTAAGCTATATTCCTGTAAATCAAGAGTCATTTTTCTGGAGATGGATGATGGCATCTCTGTATTCAAGACTGGACAGTGATGAGATAGATAATGGGCAGCTTGTGGCTGTCTCTCTGCTAAGTCCAGAGAGGTTGGGATTAGCCTGAAGGTGTTCTTTCCTTCTCACCACATCACCCCTACTCCTCTGGAACACTCTTTACATTCCATTGCTTTTGTACATCTCAAATGCATAATTGAAGAGTTCCTATGGGAATTTGATGGAGCTGGAAAGATGAAGGCAATTTATACACGTTACCGACTCATCACTGAAACAACGGGAAGTTAATATCCAGTCTAAATCAAACTATTCCTTTAATTACATTTACATGTGGTTTAATATGTTGTAGCCAGGCCAGTTTGCCATGTAGATGCCTCCTTTTATTTTTTGCTGAGTAGTAGTGGGATGAAGTTTTTCTTTTCTTTACATACTTGTTCTTAGATTATGCTTATTTTCAAATCCTACAGACTACCAAATCCTCTTGGTACATTTCAACCCACGATTCTCAAAGTAAAGGTAGAATTATAGTGCGGGGGGGGGGGGAGACCTTTATATTAAGGATGTGTGGGGCTGGAAGCTGGTACAACCACTTTTGAAATCAATCTGGCCATTACTCAGAAAATTGAAAATAGTTCTACCCGAAGACCTGGCTATACCACTCCTGACCATATACCCCACACATAACAAGGACACACACTCCACTGTGTTCAAAGCAACCCTATTTATAATAGCCAGAAACTAGAAACAGCCCAGATGTCCCGCAACAGAAGAATGGATACAGAAATGGATACATTTACATAATAGAGTACTACTCAGCTATTAAAGACAATGACTTCATGAAATTCGAAGGCAAATGGATGGAACTAAAAAATGTTATTCTGAGTGAGGTAACCCAGACACAAAAGAACACACATTGTATGTACTCATTGATAAGTGGATTTTAGCCCCAAAGCTCAGAATACCCATGATACAACTCACAAATGATATGCAGCTTGAGAAGAAGTAAGACCAAAGTGTAGAGGGTTCAGTCCTACATAGAATGGGGAATAAAATAATCACAGGCATTGGAGGGAGGAAGGACCTGGAAGGAAGAGAGGAGTGGAGTGGAGGGGCACAGGTTCTGGTATTGGAAGAGACAGGAGAGAAGTACAGAGGGTCAGAAATTTGAATAGAAACATGTAGCAGTGAGGGGTATGGGGAACTGGGGGGTAGCCACTAGAAAGTCTCAGACATCAGGAAAGGTTCCCAGGAGCCAATGGTAATGGTTTTAGCCAAAATACCGAACAAAGGGGAGATACAACATATAGAAACCACCTCCAGTAGATAAACACAGCCCCTAGTTGACAGATGGGGCCACTCTCTCATCTCCAAATTTTTAACCCAAATATGTTCTTGTCCAAAGGAAAGACAGTGACAAAAAATGGAAGAGACTGAAGTAGAGGCCATCCAGAGACCTCTCCACCTAGGGATACATCTCATCTACAGACAACAAATCCCTGCACTATTACTTATGCCAAGAAGTGCTTGTTGACAGGAGCCTAATATGGTTGTTCCCTGAGAGGTTCTACCAGCACTTGACCAATACAGATATAGATATTCACAGACAACTATCGAACTGAGCCCAGGGACCCCAGAAGGACTAAAGAAGTTGAAGTGAATTGCAACCTTTTAAGAAGAACAGTATCAACTAACTGGACCACCCTGATCTTCCGGGGACTAAAACACCAACCAAAGAGTATAGGTGGAGGAAGCCAGGACTCCAGAAACATATGTAGCAGACGACGGCCTTATCTAACATTAATGGGAGGGGAAGGAGTCTTAATGCCC